>JAVHNF010012482.1:5254-15960 GCA_034783455.1 Micropsitta finschii
CAGGGATCTCCTGCCCTGCAGGGTTAATTCCCCACCACTCTGGAGTACTGCGCAAGTACCAAGAGGCTGCAGCTGCTTGTTGCTAAGCTTGACTTTCCAGAAAAAAAGAACGAATGCCAGTAACTGCAGGGTAAAGGAGGGGATACCCTGGTCTTGCAGACTAACAAATCCAACAAAATTTCTCCTCTTCATCAAGTAAAATCCTCTAAATGTAGCTCTCTGCAGGAACAGAGCACTAATACAAAGAGATGCTCGTATCCCTTCTTTCTCTTGCTCTTAGCAGAACACGGGTTTTTCAAGAGCACTTTGAAGGTAGGCAGTAAGAGACACAGCAAAGACACTTTGTTAAATCAGCCAACCATTCGCACTGATCAATGCTGCTGTCAGGCCCATGTGAAGAACAGAACTCACTCCCCTTGACCTAAACACAAGACTTCTTTTTATGAGACTTCATGACTTTCTGTAATCAGTATATTTTCTCTGGTTATTTTGATACACCTCTAGAGACCTAGGAAGCATATCCCATAAACAGAGAAAGGTCTAGCTTTTCAGCATTGCTCTGGCTTTTAGGTATTACAGAGACCCAAACTCAGGTCTCCCACTTACAAAATTTACTAAAAACAAAGGCAGAGGAAAGATATTTCAGTTCACAATGCATGAGTGATAGGATTTCCCTTAACACTGCCTAGTGTAAGGATCACTACATTAAGACTCTCTAGATGCTCCCACCTACACTCAAAAGGGGCTAATAAGACATGATGTTATTATGCATCAAATTATCACACTAATATAAGATAGGTCAACCACCACCCAGAACTTCAAGCAAGTTCTGCCACACTAGAATTCTGCCACACAAGTCAACACACCTTTTCAAAGGATATCAACAGGGAGCAGCCTTCCTCACAAACAAAAATATCTGAAAACATCTGTAAAAGGATTTGTATGGAATAAACACTGAAAGCTACAATACCAGATGCAAGTCTCAAGAGTGCCTAATTGGTATAAAGCCCCTGCTTCTCACTTTGGGCTACTACAGGAAATAAGCAGGTCTTTCATACTCTTCAGTATGTGATAGTTTCTTCACATTGACACTAACCATGTACTACTGCTGCACAGGATCTTTGTACAGAATACACCATTGCTCTTTCACACAGACCAGCTAATAAACTCCTGAGAAATCATGAGTTCAGAGTTCAAATATGCCAGTGCATGAAAGGTATAGGGAAAGTCTAGCATCATCTCAAATGGGGTCTGTTTAGGTTAAGGTAACATTTGACGGCAGTATGCCAGCAGCCTCATTAGCACTTGAACCAGATGGCATTAACTGACTTTCCAGATTGCAAGTATTCACTTGATATGCATGTCAAGGGACAGTGAGAGTTGTCTGACTGTATTACTGACACTAGCACACAAGAGAGTTCATGGATAAAGGTAAATTAGGACCAAAGCCTTTTGCAAAGCACACAGCCTGATATTTCTATGCTATGAAAATCCACTTTTACTTACAGCTCAGTTGATCTAAGAACCATAAATGGCTTTGACTGCATTATCCTTTCACTCAAAGAATTTGTTACGGGGCCATCCCGGGCTTTGCATTTCACATAGTTCAAAGGGCGTGCAACAGGAGCCAAGAAAAATCTATAGCCAGCTGGTAATGCATGGGAACATTTGCAATCTTTTCATTCAATTTAATAGATTTCTCCTCCCCTGCTTATTACCCCTTCTCAGTGCTTTAAAACTAGAAACACTACTGACATTTTTATTGCTATGAAGATATCAAACCTGAGTTACATTTCACCATTAAAAGGAAACAGTCTACTCAAGCCTGCTGCTTGAGCATCACCTCTTCTTGCAGATGCTACACAGCCCCAGCAGATTCATTAACCTCTAACTAAAGGTAGTTGACACCTGGGGTAAGTCCCCAAACACTCCCCAGACTGCTTCTTCCAACCCACACAAGCAAACACCTATTTGCACAGACTACCATCTGGGACTGTTGTATCGGGAAGCTTAGTAACATGTCTGAGTTTAGAATTATCTGGGTGAGAGTGTGGGGAGGAAGGGGTGGTATTTCCAACCTGAGTAGTACCAGTTTCAACAAGGAAAACTTGAATTCTAAAGTCCTTGCATTCCTCCTGTAAGATCTTTTGTGACTACTCTTCCATGCAAGCAGACAGGACTTGGGGTTATTCTATTATACAACTCCCCTCATCTAATTCTAATGGAAGTTGACAAATTCACTTTTGCTGAATCACCCAAGATGAACAATAGTTGAGGAACGAGTAAGGAATAAAGTTATACTCCAGAGAGGGAATTTGGAAAAGGACAGGAAAAGGCCCTAAGGTAAGCCAAATTCTTCAAAGAAACTACCTGCTTTTTTTGTGCAAACATTCAAGCTTTGTCAGCAAGTAGCAAGAAATTCACTACTAACTGCAACAGGGCACATGTGTTTCCCTTCTCTCTGCATTCTCTGTGCCAGAACCAACAGCATGCAGCTATCTATCTGTCCTGCCCAACTAAACAGAAGGTATGGCATGACCTAATGAAGAACTTGTTTTAACCCTTCAGCTCTTCACAACTGAAGAAGAGGTAGCAAACAGGAAGCAACCAAAACCATGGTAAATGGGAAAAGGAAGCAAAGGTATAAAGAGCCTAAGTAAATGGCACTCCTCTCAGCCAGGAAGATAAGTCATTATGAGCTCCTGGTACAGAGACTGTTACTTTGCTCTCTACTCAATAGAGTGTCTCCATGATTAGGTGTCTTTTACTATATTATGCACTCCTAAGTAACAGAACAGCATGTTCTGTACACTGAAGTACTAAATCCATATAAATTGCACATAACATTATCCATGCTCACCCCTGCACTGGAAAAAAAAGGTTATATGCTGAAAGGCTTTCTAAACAGATCCCCAAGTCAAAAACATAGGGTTTCCAGAACACTATCACGCAGCTTTTGGCTGCTGTAATACAGCTAGTCCTTCCCTATTTCTCCCCATATAACCAAATATGTACTGAGCTACGTTAACACACCATCTAAAAAAATCCCCAAATGTTCCAGTAGTAATTACTTCACCCTGGCATATCTATCCATGCCTTCACTTATTGGCCACGAAAAAGGTGACCTCAACACTAGGTATACAACTATATATGCTGTTACTATACAGAGACATAAAAATCCATTATTTCTGAAAGCAAAAGCAATACCTAAAAAAACAAAATGTGTTTTTGTCCAGCAAGGTACTCAAACACTCAGAAGTGAAAACATCTCCCTGTTTCATTCTGATAGAGGTGAGAAGCTGCAGGACCTGATTTTAGGTAAAAACTGGTATGCAATTTTGTCACTTAAAAGGCAAGAAAGACACCTCGAATTCAAACTATACCTTCCCCCCAACACATTTCCTAAAAATTCAATGCCCTTCTTCAGATGTTGTATCTCCATGTTTCAGATGTCACATCACATGCCATGTAGACTTCTTCCTGTGTGTCAGGAACATGATCTCCAGCTGGTGTACTTTTGTGCAGAACTTGGGAGTTCCACCGCTCTACAGCAATCCTCCATATAATCCCTAAAAGGTGAGTCTCAACAAACTCTGGTTTATTTTTCAATGCTAATTCTTTTTGCAGGCTCTGGGCTCTTTTGTCCAGAGTTGCATTGCAACAGTGCCAAGAACAACCTAAAAGGCCTCCTGTTAAAACGCTGGTGACTTAATACTCTGACAGACAAATGTCACTCATCCAGACAGTGGAGGAGTCCCATGAACCAGTTAAATTCCCATCTATGTTTATGGAATTTAAAATTTAAATTAAAATACTCTGTTATATGAACAGTTGTTTATTCAGCCATTTTTTGCACTTTACAGCTGGAATTCTGGAAATTCAAACACGACATCTTTGCCTGTGAGCTTCTTGTAGACACCAGAAAATGTTTCCACCTGTGAAGACAAACAGTTTTGTTTATATATGCTGTGCATGGAAGTAAATATCTGTGTTAGAGTAAGTGCAACACTTTCTCACTGTGTCTTCACTCTGAAGTGAACTCTTGAGGTTTATTTATTACTTTCTTTTAGACTAAGGTTGCTGAGCATTTATACAGATGATGTCTTTTCTGGAAAATACTTGGAATCTCTCTGATTTGCAACCATAGGAGACACAGAGAACTGAGCAGGCCTAAACATGTCCCCACAGAAAAATCCTAAGCAAAGTGCAAAAGATGGGGGACTTCAGGCTGTACAAAGTGCATCTGGTCTAAGCAAAGTGCTTCACTTCAAGCAACAACAGAACAAAGAAGCAAAACAAACAAACCCCAAAACTCTAACAAACAAATACACAAAACCCCCAACAACAAGAACACTGTCTGCTTCCATGAGGGAACCAATATACTTTATAATCCAGGGGTTTTGGAGAGTTGAACTAGAGCTTCAGTTCAAAACTCTTGCCTCCTCTTCAGCATCTTACTCCAAATACAAACAGAAGCATCTCCATTACCACAAGCCTAAAGGTAGTCTTTTGCTGTATCACATAAGCAGCCTCCTAGCTAAGTCAGAAAGCTATCCCATCCTGCACAAGAAAGTTTTTTCACTTACCTTGTGTTCAACATTGTTCTGTTGTGCTTTGTCCAAATGGACTTTTATGAGCCTGCTGCCGTCCAGTTTTACACGGATTCTCTTGCCCACAATTTCACTTGGGAAGACCAGGTCTTCGAGAATAGCATCGTGCACTGCAGTAAGTGTACGGCTGAAATGCCATATTTGTATCATTAAAACATGTCCTCTTGCCAGATTTTCCATCTTTCCAAGGCTTAAACCTTCCACAGTATGCTTTAGCTGAAATTCAGTGGTGTTTCATTTTGTTTTAATGCTGCAGTGTGACAATACACACTTTTTCACAGGTCATGCAAAAATTAAAAGCTGAAGTCTATACCAAGTGCAGAAATGTAATGACTGCATGAAGGGGAAAAGTAGCCAGGTTTCTGACCTTTTTTGTATCACATGCTGCTTTGCAGGAACAGTCCTAAAATGTTATTTCTACATATTAAAAGAAGATTTTATTTAAATGAGAACTAAGCTGTCCCATCTGCATTTTTTGGCAGAGACTCACTTGGAAGAGTTTAAGTGTGCAAGCATCTCCAACTACACAATAGGAGACCCAGTTTTGAAAACACTGGTTTCTTCATCTGCCGAAGCCCAAGCAGCTTAAAACACCAATGTATTACAGGAAAATTCTAGCTGGTTAAGTTTAGTCCACACTTAGAAAATTGTTCGATGTCTACATCTGTGCTTCTGAACTGTCCGTGAGTCAAAAGAAGAAAAATTAATCCAGGTTATTCTGTGTATGAGTCTAGACGACTAATAAGATTTCCAGCTTCTCTACCTACAGTTTCAAAGCAGTATCACTAGTAACCAAGACCTGTGTCTTCAGCAGCATTTCAAACTTGCACAGATTGGGACAGCTAAGGCAGACAAGCATCAATTGCATTTTTATGCTTCACCATATACATTTCAAGTTTTACAACACTATCAGCCTGCTCTAGTCTCAGGCTGAGAAAGCGACAATCCTGGGACTCTCCTTCCCTCATGCTGGAAGGCAGCATGCTAATCACATACACAGATGTCAACTTCTCTAAGCACTGCGCAATACCAGTCTTAATATAAAAGAGTCCTCCAAAGGCAGGACTGCACCTAGATGAGCACTATGAAACAGCACTTTAAAAATCTATGGTTGAAGATTTTAAAATATAATAGTGGTACAATACAATACTGAGGCCTGAGAAGCTACAGGAAAATGACACGTATCATGTAGAGGACAAACTTTAAAGATATTGACAACACAAAAATACAGTAAGATAGAGAACAGTACAGAAGAGGCACTGACATCCATTTGGACATAGCAGTATTGCACATCTAGCAATAAGAGACTAGATGCGAGCAGGGTGGCCATTTAACACAAGCTACTGCACTACTCTTGTTAAATTCATACCCAGAGGGACTACCTGTCATCTGCCACTCCCACCCTCATTGCCTCCTCTGCCTCTTGTACAGTCTAAAACACGATATGGATATGGCTCTTCCTACAGCTTAAAAATAATTCTTGTCAGCACACTGTGGTAACAGACACAGCAAGTTTGAGTTTCTTAAGCCAGTATTGTGGCTAAAACTTGGCTGCAGCTGTAGCTGGAATACAGAGGGAGTTCTCAGAAATGCAACAGTGCCCAAAGATGAGTTTTTTACTGCACACTTTAGCAGTCAAATAGCAGATACTATTTCAAGCAGTAAGAGAAAGGACAGTAATACCCAACCGCTTAAATGACTTCTCAAAAACTCAACTAAACATTACTTGACTACACTAGAAAATGACAAAAGAGGGCTGTCTTACTGAATCAATATTATCTACTTACCTCCTGGGACGCTTCTGCTTGTTTTTTGTGCGGCTTTTTCTTGTTGGCTTGGGTAGAATCCTTCTCTGTTAAAGCAAGAACAGAAATAAAGGTATTTCTCAGTACCTAAAACCTCCTAAAAGACTTACACATACAACATGCACTCCCCACCCCCCAACAGATACTTGACACACTGAAAAGGAAAACTTAAGTATGCCCAAAGCTACACCAGCATTAGAACCTGATACTACTTGCAGAAGCTTAATTACTGGTATTCTACTCATCCTATATTCAGTGCACTGAAATAAAAGATTTGTATTTCAGCCCTCCTCCCCCATGAATACAACCATGGTAGTTTACTGTGTCACATTACCAATCTGAACACACTTCTTTGGGAACAGAAATCTCAAAGAATTCTACAACTCCTATTATATTAAGCCTCCGGTGTGAAGCAGAACAGTAAGCTATCTTAGCCCCACAGATGGCTAGGTGTCATTAGAGATCAGAACACCAGTTTAAACAGTGAGATGTATTACACAATCCAGATAAAACCTTGTCTTACAGGTAACCTATCACAAAAGCAGCATCTAAAGGTACTTTTAAAAGCATACCAGCTTAGCTCACTAAAACTTATTTTCTACTGAGTTTAGAAGCAGTTATAGCCACCTGCAGTTACATCACATCACAACTTCTCTATGACTGTATCAATGACAGGGTTACTGTAACCCAAACTAGGTCTCATCATATTCAGAAGCAACATTTCACCTACAGCAGAAAAACTACACACATTCACCTCTAAAATACAGATTACTAAACTGACAGAAAATTCTCAAGCACTTAGTTTTAGTGAGCCAGAGGCACTTAACTGAAAGAAATCCTCTTGCTCACATAAATATTCAGGATAAGGTGCTCTGCTTCTTAAAATTACTTAACCAAGAACTTTTGCTAAGAAGAGCTTCAGTCTAACAACTAACTGTCCAGAACATAGATATCTCTCCAGTCTGTCCACCCCTTAGTACTGCCCAGAAAGCCCTCTATCACCTTCTCATGGCTTAGCTCCTTCAGTAAATTCAGAACTCGTCAGGTTTTAATTCCTCTGTTAACCTCAATTTTAAGTACTTAGACTATGAAAGCGTAGTATAGCTCCTATTAATATTTGTTCCCTTTTACTTTTTAAGCTTTGCTTCTCAAGCTTCTGAAGGAGTAAGAGAGGCCAGAACAAGTTATATCGTTCTCCAAAAACTTTCGCATCTCACCAAGTTTAAGAAGCCTTGGCTGCTAGCTGAAGCACTTTAGCTTACATGCACTGAATGACATTCATTACATTTCCTGCTGGTACAAAAATATGCATGGTATCATTACTACCTTGAATAGACAAGACAGAAAGGGTAGCACAGCACTGTAACAGGTTATCCAGAGAGGCTGTGGAACCTCCATCCTTGGATGTTTTCAAGACACAGCTAGACAAAACAATGGCTGATCTGATCTAATGCTGGCCCAGGGATCCCTTCAAATAAGCATTTTTATGGTTATAAGTGTTTTACCTGAGCAATGAACACCACATGCTTCCCACTGAATTTCTTCTCCAGCTCACGAACTAGCCGCACCTGAATCTTCTGGAAGGATTTCAGCTGAGGAACTGGTACGAAGATAATGATAGCTTTTCTGCCACCACCCACTTCAATTTCCTGAAACAGAAGCAGAAAGTAAATATTAACTAAGGGTTGAGAAGCAATGTTTTGATTATGAATTCTCTGAACGCAGTCTTACTTGTAACACTGTGGGAGGAGGGAGGTAAAGAAGAGGGAAGCATCAGACAGCAGTACCAGTTTTAATCCATATAAGAAGATTGCTCTTACAAGAAAATAAAAGCTGTCAAAGCACTTGTTTTGCTGTAAATAACCCCAACACTCCTTTCAGAGTCACGTCCTCCAAACTGCAAAGCTTAATCTTTCTGCAAGATGGGACTCATGCTAGAATCCTAACTAGACTGAATGCTTACCATAATATCTGCAGTGGTTACTTACATGCTGATATGAAGTTTCGAAACAAAACTATTTGCCTCTAATGCAGACTCTAGACAAAAGTTTACAGTAATAAATCTTTGAGCTTTTACTTCATGGAAATCACTTTTTGTCCACCACTTGCCAAGGCCTGCATCATTACTCTAACAAAGTCATAGATTCATAGAAAACCAAGTTGGAAGGCATCTCAAGGATCATCTGGTCCAACTTTTCTAGGCAAAGCATGGCTAGAAGCATGCCCCAGCACCCTGTCTTAGAAGCGTCCAACATAAAATTCTTTCTTCTCCAAATGCGTTTACATCACACCAACATGGATTACTTTCTCCTGGTTAGCTTCTCCATCAGCTGATTAAAATGGGAAGAGTTTGGACAGGCTTACAAGGTGCTTTTTCCATGAACCTAACTGCAGACATCCTCATTCTCCAACAGAATGGAAAGCTGAATTGTTCTTCACCGGCTATGTTCCCACAGAAGCTAAATTCAGATGCCCACAGGAGATTTCTCACAAACAAAACCAAGCAGCTATATAAACAAGGACATTTTTAAACTGAGGGCAGTACACACTGATGTACTTCAGCAGCAAAGTGCTGCTTCTGAAGGCCCCATATACCAAGCAGACTTCTGCATTCCCAGATTTTTAACTTAACTCCAAGCAGTCATGCATCTCTGTCTGTACTGCTGAGCCTGGGCAAGAACCAAAAAGCAACCTGCTTCAGTTTTTGACTGCAGCAACCACTTGATAAGTTCCACACAGTCTGCAAAGCTGACAATTTTTAACAATAATTTTCTTCTTACTTTTCTTACTTAAGGTTTCGAATGCCTTTATGAACTAAAATTTACAAACAGGCTAACCTATGCCATCAAGTCATTCTAGTACCTTCATCCACCTACCTACTACATGATACATAACAGAGAATTTACAACAAACCGATTTTACAGTTTTATAGCTTATGCTCCTAACACAGGTTCTGCAACACCTACACTGCCAGCTGTCCTGGTCCAAAACAAGGACACCAGCCAGTATCTACACACAAAAAAAATCAGTTTCAGACCTCAAGCCCACTTTGCGGAGAAAGCAGAACTACCATTTTCTGAACATTTAAGCCCCCAAACTGCTAATTGAGGTTTTATGACTTTTCAAACCAGTTCCTCAGTAGAAAAAAAAAAGAAAAAAAAAAAACAAAAAACAAAAAAAACAACACAAAAACTTTTACAAACTCTTACATGTTAACAGCAAATACCAGAAGATAAACCAGAACAACATAAAGTAGAATAATCACAGACTATAAGAAAAGACTAAAGACACTATTCACCTAAAATTTTAACATTTGGAAAAATTAAACGCGCAGAGAGCAGGTCACCAAGCAATTTGTTGTGGAGAAGGTGCAGCCTACCTTAGCTGCTGTGATGTTCAACTCCCGCAGCTGAGCCTTTAAGTCAGAGTTCATTTCCAATTCCAGTAGAGCCTAGAAAAGTGAAGTTGCAAAATAATACGTAACATTCAATTCAAGTGGTAAGAACCGTTGAGACCAAAGTCTGTCCACAACACCAGAAAGCACAAATATACTTTTTACCACAGTCAGTATCAAAGACTTTGTCACACAGGCAGATGCAACAGTTGGGAACACAGGCTGACTGTCCCAGTTCCCAAGTCAAACTAGGAAAAAGTACACATCTAGCCAGCATCGTACTCAAAGTTCGTGCTCTAGACAACTGTCACAGCACTACCTCCATCACTCACAGTCAATCACCAAACAGCAGAAGGAAAAGATACATACCTGGGATATACCAGACTCGAACTCATCTGGCTTCTCGCCATTAGGCTTTACAATCTTTGCGCTAGAGCTGAACATGGCCTTTCTACAATGCAAAAGAACATCTCATTTGCCAAAGGGAACACGTCATCTTCTGCTACAAACACAGCGAGACTCTGCCATCCGGCCACATGCTTCAAAGCGAAGGTAGGGAGACCCCCGTGGGCCACACAAACCCCAGCACGTCGCTTCAGAGGATGCCAACCACAGCCTGGGAAAACGGTCCTGGGGCAAGCAGGGCTGGCCCACCCCGGGGCCCCGCGTGGGGCACCGGCCGCTGCGAGACCTCAGGAGCGCCGAGGAGGCTGCCGGCCGTTCACCGAGCCACACGTGCCGCAAGGCAGGCTGACAGGCAGTGTTACTCGGGTCGCAGGCCTCCGCGCCCGGCCCGGGTCCCCCTTCTCTCGGCCCAGCGGCCCTTGCCCCATGCCATCCTGCACATCACCTTCCTTGCTGTCTGTGGAGGGATCCATGCATCCTCCGAGCTCCAGA
>JAVHNF010012485.1:17438-28729 GCA_034783455.1 Micropsitta finschii
AATACATGGAGAAGAATAGTGTACTCTGCTTGCTAAAACTGAAATGAATGTGCACATGTTCCTGATCAAGCACAGGCAAAGGACAATTGAGACAGCACAGAACTGATGCTTAGGACACTGCAACTGACTGAGTACCCATTACTTATTAGCAGATTTCAGAAATACCTGTTTACAACCATCATCTGTTCAAGTACCTCGGGATGGGCTTATGACCTTTATTTAACTGTCTCTTTGCATCACCCAAGTACTCTTTATCTTGCCTTTACACAGTGAACACAGTGTAGAAGAGATCTGTAATCACAACCCAGAAAGTAGAGAGAAAGAAAGTTATTTTTTGTACATCCTGTCAGTGCTTGAGAGGTTGCACACTAAATGGAAGGGGCACCTGAAGCAGAACACAAACATGAGGACATCTTGCTTGGGAGCTGATGCTGTTGTTCGGAACACTGGCCAAATTGCTAAGGAATTCTAGCAATTCCACCCCTATTTGACCTTAAGACAAATCGCCAAGAGCCAGATTATGACTTCTTATGATGGACAATGCTTTGCTCCATGTGTATGAGTAGACATATTATGAGCTGGTCCTTGGAACTCAAACTCCTACTGAGGAAATCACATTTCCTATGAAAATGTGCATGCTCAACCGTTAGATTTTTTTATTGCTCCTCACTTGTTCTTTTCCTAATTTTTCTCTTGAGAGTTGGGCTCCACACACAGTTACTGTCAGACAGAGGTAAAGACTGGTAGTTCAGTATGCAGAGCCAACATAAGGCATTAAAGTACAAGAACATTTTCTATACTTTACTTTTAGCTATGACAATGTGTATTTCTAATGATGCTCCTCACAGAAGTATTTACTTGCCCTTTACTAAGCAGTCAGGGTTACTCAATGTAGAACTACACTTCCTTACCTGTTTTGTCTTCACCTGAAATGGCTGATTAGAAAGCTGTATTTATAATACAAGTAAGGGGTAATGCCTGCCACAAGTCAGTATCTTCAAGGACCTAACACTTGAAAAAGCCTGTACAGAACTAAAAACCTTACAATAGCCCACATGTTCTCCGTGGAGCTGTTAACAGACATTTTAGTTAGAAGGGACCTCTGGAGGTCACCTTGTCCAACCTCCTTCTCAAAGCAAGATTATCACCAGCATGGATTCTACTTCTCCAAGTATTTTTAAAGCAAACTGATAATTTGCAAACACTGTATTTTCTAAGCAATTCATTTTTTTCATAGGCAATTAATAAATCAAACCATTCATGAAGGCACAAGAAATCATACATCTCTGTCTAGCTACAAGAAGACCTTTCACCAGCTCTGTGAGTTGACCAGCTGTTACTATTACTTTAACTTGAGCTCAAACCACAAACCAGCCCCTCATTGGCCTTTACTCACAGGGAAAGCTGGTCATGGCACACAACTGTGTTTGTATGAAGACAGTTCTGCATTTCTCCATGAAAGATAAGGCCACACCACTGAGAACTTCCTATGTTCTGGTCAGTCACCACCAAGCAGATCCCCAGTGAGTGGACAAATACATTTTCTATGTATTTGGTCCATCTCTATGAACTTGAGAACTATTTCTACAAAAAACAACACTCCATTTGCAGTCATGTTATTTCTACCAAAGTCTGCTCAAAATAAAACTGAGGACTGAAACAAGTGGTTGCAGCAAGAGTAACATTTAAGTTCGGAACACCACATTTTCTGTACTTTAGGTAGACATTTTTACAAAAGTCTAAGCTATTCAGGCAGTAAAATTTCGTTGGAATTCTAACAACTGGTTTAGAGAATTGTCACTAACTCACTAGCACCACCTACACATGCCAGTGGCCAATAATGATACACTTCGGCAATGTTAATGCAGCCAGGAACTGTAGAAAAGATGATAAATTAGTCCCTGTGGGGGTATTATGGAGCTATAACTCCAGTTCAAGCCTTTATGACAGTACAAGCCAAAAGACTAAAGTCTGAATCACACTGAACCTCACTAGAAATGGAAAGCTTTGGAAAACCACCTAAAACTTTCCTTTTAAAATGGCATGCTGTACTAATAAATCAAATGGGTTTACATGCCTTTTACTAGTTTCCACTAAGACTAGGTCAATTTCAGAACTCATTCTTTAACTCTGATGCTATCTGGAAAGAAGCCTTTCCAAATGCCAAGGTAAATAAGTATCAGCAAGGTGATGGATGAAAAAAGAATGTGCTCTGCAGACAGACATCAGTATATAGATACAGATTCAATTAAGTAACATTCGCCTAGGCTCTTAAGTTCCAATTGTGCTATAAGATCGCCACACTTAAGCCCAGACACCTTCAAAAGAGTGTAGCTGGCCAGGAAAATGTGCTTCTGGGAATGGGAAAAGCTTTGGATACATAAATGTTCAGATTAAGCTTTCCTCTGACCACTAACTAGAACGAAGAGAGGTGCCATCCAGCTCCATATATGGTACTCTACTTAAGTACATCAGCAGCCTTGAAGTAGGATTACCAAATTCATTATATGGCATAGCAAAAAGTGTGACTCTTCTAGCGACTGCTGATGTTTGGAACTATGGGCTGTCTTTCCTTGGGGGTTTTGCTTATGTTTTCTATTTTCCCTTTCTTCCTGAGGAATTGCAATAAGTACTTGGCAATAAGCCAGGGATTCTGTTTGAGGAACTGTACAGATGACACCTACACAGAGATGTGTTTTCTGTTATTGAACCTGTACTGGCTATTTGAGACTTTACAAAAAGTACTGTTACAGATCTGCTGAAGCTAAAATACCTGCTGCTCCTGACAATCTCCAATTAGCCGCTGGAATCAAAATACCCATTAGCTGCCTCTCTTCAGGGCAGTGAAAGCTTAGATTATCAGTTATAAAGCAAACTGCTTATGAGTCTCTTCCATCCATGTCCCGTAAGTATGTTTCTTTGGTTTCATAAACCAACAATAGGCCATAAATGACATGTTGTTGTCTGCGTCATCTGCACCTGGAAAGCTGAAGATTTAAATTAAGTGGGGCAACTCCAGATAAATATGTGTTGCTAATCATTCTTACAGTATTTGTGAGCGTTGTAACTGGCTCAAACACTTCTGACTTTGCCAAGCAACATCTCTGGTGGGAATAGAGAGATAACAAGAAAATGGTTGAGATGGAAATGAAAGTATGTCCGCATAACTTGAGAAAACTGGCCATGTGGCACATTCAACACATGGATTTCATCCTGGCTTTTATGAGTATTCCATTTAGACAGACATTATAACATCTCTGACTTACCACCTGTCAGCTCTAATTTGATTAACACATGGTGTGTGCACACTACAACCCACTGCGAATGCACAGTAAAACCGGTTAACATCAACCACCTTCATCTAAATGGTTTACCTAAAATGAGCCCCTCACCTAATCCCATTGTTGTGCAAGTAAAGAAAGCTGTAACATAGAATTGGCTACTGGATGTCAGCTGGCAGCTGGCAATTTATTAAGATAGGACAGTTAGCAGGGTTTCAGGTAACCACAAAGGTACTGCTTTGTCTGAAAACTAGACTAACAATCGCACTTATTTTCAGATTAACACAAATAAGCAAACCTGTGACAGGTCTGGTGTATATAATCTTATGAAATCTTTTAATTCTGAAGCAACTGAGCAATAACACTTGGTACCTGTTTAATGTCTTTCGTTACAGGATCTCCAAACACTTCATTTCAGTAAGGGTTGCAAGTCCATTTTCTGAACACAACTGGTGTGTCAAAACCTCATTAAAAAAATAAAAAACTTCTATAAACCAGCCAGAAGTAGAATCCAGCCCTTTCTAACTTTGTCTTGTCTTCTACCATAAACCAGGGCCTCTCATGTGAATCACTGCCTTCTGAATTAATACCAAGTACAGGCACCACTGAAGAATGGATGCTAACAACTGGCTACAGCAGGTCTTTGCTGAAGAATCAACAGCATTTTGTCATCTACTGCTTCAAAGTGTAAAGTAATCTTTGCTTCACCTTAATTTGTTCTCAGGAAAACATTCAAGATTAGAAGTTGTATCCCCTCTCACTGCATGCAGCCTGGGTGGAGTGAAAGACTATCATTCATGGAAATGATGAGAAACTAGAAAGCACCTCCTGACAGGTTCTGTACACAAACTGGCTATGAAATAAAAAATGGCCTGAGGTTATCTTTACTGTAAGTGCCAGATGACTTCACATAGTTTACTCCTTGGCTGCAAGCTACTATCCATGCTTCTTTAGAATAATTCCTGCATAAGCAGAGGACACACATTTGGCTCTTATGCAAAGTTCTCTGCAACGCATCTGCTTTTCTGCTTCTCATTTTGCACATTTCCAGCTTAGACATATTCATCATCTCAATAACAGAACATTGGACCTGACCAAGAAAACAAGTTAAAGAGTGTCATAAATAATTCTTTTCTTTGTTTGCTGGGTGAAACACCAAGAGGCCTAACACTTTGCTGCCAGTACAGAAATGTGCATGTCCATGCACTTAAAAAGGAAATATAGACCAGGTTGTTTCGTTTCTCTAAGCAGCTTTTCATGTAACTACCACAAACGTTCTGGCATATGGTACATCAGTGGTAAAATCCTGATATTAATCCTTCATATGGTTAAAAGCTTTTACTTTATTTCTCTCCCTTTCCTTAAACCAATGTGTATTATTTTACATTGTTATGACACACCTACTCCCATAATACTGTGACACCATATCATGATAAAATATACATCTTTAATGAAATTTTACCATATTAACAAGCATTAAAAGCAGCTACTAGTTAAAGAAAACGGCCATTGCTTATTTCTTTGTTAAAAGTATCTCTTTGCTTGTTTTGCAGTTTTATAGAGGCTACTCAAAAGTATCTGCTAAAGTTTTCTGATTATATTTTAGTATTTATATGTTGCATTATGTCAGAATCAGGTATGATATCATATGACACGCTTGTCATGCCTTTCAGGAAATAAAGTCAAAATAGGAGATGAACGTATTTAAAATGACCTTGCTTAACTTTATTTCAAGATGAAATATACCAAGCGCAGTTCTGCAGCTTCTTGGTGAAAGTATCATCTTGTTCACTACTGAAATGTTGGGATTCTGATAACTGGCCAGCTCTGTTAAGCAGAAGGAGCTTCTCATATGTTTTTCATCAGTTCTTTAAACCCATTCATGCAGCAGCCAAGGTAAAGACTGGAAGTAAATTGAAACCATCTCTAAAGAAGGTCAAACAACCACCCTTGAGATATTCACAAAAGCACAGATCATTGGCTGAACTGGACAAAACCACAAGCCACTTAAAACTCACCCCAAATCTTAGACACGATTCTATTCCATAGAGGAAGGCTTTCTAATTCATTTGTAACAGACAGAGAATACAGAAAATAAGCATCATCTTGGACTGTAATGGACAAAGGGTCAGAAGCCACCTTACCTTACAGGTTGCCTATTTTTATCATTTTCTGCAATTTAATCCTAAATAAGTGTGTTTCATGAAATCAGGGACTGACCACCACTTAACTCTGTCCTTTTTCCTGAGGAAGAACAGTTCTAAGCCAAAGTCAGTCTTTTCAGTCACAGAGAAGCAGTTTAAAGCCTTATCCTAACAAAGCGAATCCTGGGTCTCCACCTAATAAGCACAACTGGGGACCAATGGACGTCAGCACATTGCTAAAGCTGTGACTATGTCAACGATGTATTTTACCCTGAAATTCTTATCAAAAAAGGGAGAAAAGCAAGGATGCGAGAGAGGAACCAGAGCTGAATATGAAAGATACCCGCTTTCAAGTAAAATCCTGCCTTGAGGAAGGCAATAACAAGGACTTTTGACTGCTGCCAGGGTTGGGACTTACACAGAGATAAAACCCCAAACACCAATTCTCTCATGTAAAACAGAAGAGTCTGAGGATATAGAATATCATACATTATATATGTTTATAAATATATATATTTATAAAGAGGAAGTTCTTTACTGTGAGGGTGGTGAGGCACTGGAGTGGGTTGCCCAAGGAAGTTGTGAATGCTCCATCCCTGGCAGTGTTCAAGGCCAGGTTGGACAGAGCCTTGGATGACATGGTTAAGTGAGAGGTGCCCCTGCCCCTGGCAGGGGGGTTGGAACTGGATGATCTTAAGGTCCTTTCCAACCCAAACTATTCTATGATTCTTTGATGATGCAAAGGCAGGCTACTCATGGCTAACAGAACATTTTCCTCAGATTGGTTCTGCAGGACTCTATTGCTGTAACAGAGTTTTCTGTGAAGACAAAATAAACACTTCCTCAAAACTGTCACCTCAAGATGAGTTAAAACACAGAAAGAAAGACTACAGTAACAAGTGATCAAAGGTAACGGCTAAAAAGAAATTAATAGGATTTAATTAACACACTAATTAACAGAATAATGAGAGGGACCCCTGATGAATGAAATCAAAACAATGATCAATTTGGTAAAATGGAAGAGTTTAAAGAAGGCTGAAGACCTTGCAATGCCTGACATACAAAAGAAATTAATGAGAAAAACCATCTTAATCTGTTGTAAATTTCCAATTCAAGTCAGAATGTGCTCCTAAATAAGGCCTTGCTGAATACACAGGTACCAAACATTCCATCCTGTTCATGTCCTTCTGCTTGGTTTTGAGTTTTTCCTTCTTTTTACGTTTATAGAAACAGATTGAAAGAAAAAGTGGTTCAGTTAACTGACATACCCGGAAAAAACCCTGAATCCCAGCTCTTCAGGTGGCACCGCTCAGTGAGGCTCCATTGCCAATGTGTCCCAGCTAAGAGCCTGCTCAGAGGAGCACATTAGGGGAATGCAACAAAGAGAAGCAATGACCACATAAAGTCAACCCAAAACAAAGCAGTAAACCCTCCCTCAGGTTTAGGAAGCCTATTTAGGATGTCCCACCTTGCACAAAAGGATGATCCTACATAAGTGGCTGCCACTGTAACTGGGATGACCACCTAGGTGAACAGGCAAAAATTATTAGAACTGAATAATGGATTTTGATGTCACTGAAACCAAAGGTGAACTAGGGTCTTACAAAGGGGTAAGAATTTCACCCCAAGTGTTTCACTGCAAGATGATGAATTTGTTACTTGTGATACACACCTGAGAAAGGATACTAGTGTGAACTCGCGTTTATACCAATCCAAATCAAGTCTAAGAAGAGAGAAGATTTACAAAAGACATCTGACCACTTAATCAGAGGAGGTTGGAACTGTGCTTGAGATGTCTGCACAATCTCTTACATCAACTCCATATCCTGCCTCAGAGAGCCGTGGTGGTGCCAGCCTCCATCTGCCATTCATTACATTTCTCAGCACCTACCTCTGTGATTTCACTTACGCTCCCTGTCACACTCATAAAGCTGCATTCTTCTCTGTCTTCAAATCTGGCCTTAAAAATGCTCCCTTCAAATGAGGCCTGGCAGGCCTTTGGCAGTGCCACCTGAAGAATCATGTCCACCATTGCTGGGTATGACAAAAAATTTCTTCACTGAAAGAGTTGTCAGGCATTAGACTAGGGTGCCCAAGGAAGTGGTTGAGTCACCACCTCTGGAGGTATATAAAAGACATGTAGATGTGGCATTTATGTACATGGTTTAGTGATGAAAGACATCTCAGCGTAGAGTCAAGAAAGGTAAAGGTACAGAACTGAAACCCAAATCAAAGTGTATTATGAATATATATATGAAATATATATATATTTCATATATAATATGAAATATATTATGTAAACATACAGTGTAGTCAAAGGAATATAAACCCAGAAATTCCTAAGGACATGAAGAAACTCAGTGATGGAAAAGAAGCAGTCATGTTGATAATGATGGAATATGCAATAACAGGTTTGGATTTCCAATCTGCAAGGCACTTAAGTATGTGATTATTTCTATTGAATTCATTGGAAATGCTTTTGTTCAAGTGCCTTGTTTCTGTTGAAATGTCTTATTTTCATCATATAAGAATAAAGGTGATCTGTTGAAACTAAGATGGAGAAGGTAGATTGTTAATCAACCTAGTTCAACAGATATTTGCTGCACAAACAAATTTTAGTTGCTGTAAAAAGGGATTTCTTCTTCATGAAGACATGTGAATGGCCAGTGGTATTTATTTACTTCCATTGGTGGGAGAGTTAATATTCAGTATCAGCACTTGGAGACTTAAATACTTTCTGTCTGCAACAAGATGATTACCTGTATAAATATGCAGTGTGTGATTACAGGTGTTAGTGTGCACGTAGGCTTCAGAGAACACAGCACATGAATAGGAGAATTTTTCCCTGAGTGGAAAAGAACACAGTATCCACAGATGGCCTCTAAAGAATGTGCTAGTCAGGTCAGACCTCTTCAAGGCCTTGCTCTTCAAGGAATTTGCATCTCTTGCTATGCCTTGGAGTAAAAATAAGGTACTCGCAGCTTGCTCTGATTTAGTTTGCTAACTACAACTTTAATTATTCTTGGATGAGAAGACTAGTGTTTACTATACCATATGGCTGCTGGAGTCTGAGCAGAGACCAGTGCATTGTCTTTCCTGTGGTCTTCCTGAAAGCCTTGGAGATAATCCCGCTATCTTTTATTTCACCTGCACCGGTAACAGTAAGTAGAGCCTAAGACAGGTGAAGCTGAGGCAGTGCCTAGCTACCATGTTTGGTGTACAAAGGCAGTCACTTGGAAGAAACCAACACACACTTTTGAAATAGAGGGCTAGACTTCAGCTACTATAGTATAAAATCAGATTAGCTCCAGATAAGCAGGATTTATCACCATCTCACAGCAGTGATGCAGTTCTGAGTCTGGCCCACGATGCTGTAAGTACCCAAGCTAAATTCTGTCTCTGTATCAGTGTATGAATACCAAAAAGATTTTACAAAGCTTAAAAATAGCATAAGGGCAAAGACTGCTCAGTAGATAAGCAGAAAAATAAGAGTTTGCCACTTATTCTTCATTTTGAAATGTCTAATCCAGGTCATGAAGGACCAGGCTAAAACTCACACGCTTGTTAAGTATGCAATGCCCTAAGGTGTGTGTCAACAATAGGTAAGTGCTTACTGGCTAATCTCTTGAAAAGGAATGGAGGTTGAGGAAAGCTCTGTGGCTGAGAGAGAAATGCAAATGCAGATCGACCCCATAATGAAAAACCTTCTTATTAAACTGTGTTTTATCTTGGAGCAGTCCTTTTTTTCGGAACATATCCAAGCAGAGATAAAGGCATCTTACCACACTCATTAAACTGTGCATGGTTTGATGCAATCAGACTCAGGCTATTTGCATATGGATCAGTTTAATCTAGTTCTTCCTGTCTCACACCTATTGTTAATCATACCTAGACTCTCTCCCCCCTTCCTAACAGTCATCCCCCCTCCTCCTCCATTCCTTTGATTCAAGTAGATAGATGAATAGGCATAAGGACATCAACATCTTTCTGAGTGATCATCTGTCTTGTATGCTCAGAATGTCCTATATTTTGCTGATTATGTCCTGGTTTACATCCCATATGCTTCTGATAGACTCTGTCTTTGCTAATTTAAAAAGACTTCATCAGAGGAAGAATATAGACTCAGTCTGTAAACCCCAGCTTAGGTTTAGCTCTAGCCACAAATTAAGTGAGATTTGTGTTCTCACCTTATTCAGCATTGTTAGATCTCTGAGTAGCATAAACTGAATAAAGTGAGTCCTTTTCTTTCAGGGGCTGAATCTTATTTCTGCATTTAACCAGCAGCAGTGATAGATGCTTTTACATAATCAATCTACAGTGGTAGGGTGACATGATATTTGAATAAGTAGATAGTTTTATCTCTTAGGTGCAATACTGTTTGTGTCTTTTAATAACAGTGCTAGAGCTTTTTAAGGCTTTCCCTCTGAACAGCTGAGTTTGTGCTGCTTTTTCAGAGAATAATTACAGCCACAGGTAGAATGACTTTGTCCCAGATTTATTGTCATGAATCCCCAAACTTAGCCTTGTTTTTTACTGTAAGGTTTTCATTTCATTGTTCAGAATTTTCTGACCAGCGGAATCATGATTATGGCCTTGGGGAGGTAATAGGCTTTATGATTGTGTGAGGAATGTGAGAGCAAGAGACTGGGCAGTTTACACAAAATGTCTGGCATGGTGATTTTTCTACTCAAGGCTTATGCTGTGCAAGTCTGTGGAAATGTTCATGCACCTGTATTAAAAACACGACCTTTATTTTCAGTTGTTTTGTTGTGTTCTGTCCATAGCTTTTATATAAAGCAAGCTTTTCATACAACTAAACTAAACAGGTTGTGTTTGACTCTCTTGCTGCAACTAGAATAATATATCCTCTGAACAGTGAAGGTCAGGGTCCAGGAGGATCTGCCTTTCAGCAGCATAGTTTCTTCCTTTGGCATAAGGACAGTGATGTAAGTGCAGTTGGATCCAGCATTCATTCAACCAACATCACACAAAGTGAGCCTGATCTTTCTTTGGTAGAGATGGTGACCTGGGTGAATTCCTCCAATCTTCAAGGGATTTTGTCGTATATATAAAGTGTGCGCAAACAATGCAAGTGCTGAGTAAGGAGGTGAAGAAGAGCATCCATATTCCATGTTCTCCAGTATAACTCCCAAGGTGGCGTATATGTATTGTGATTAAGACTACTTTGGTCACAGCAATTCATCCCTGATGGTTCTCCCATTCTGTGGTGCAGGGGAAAGTGTGGGCCAGTGAGATCTCAGCAAAGTGGGACAACTTTAGACAGCTAATAGAGAAGAACATGCATGTCGCATGCATTAATATTCAAATTAATTTCTGCTGATTATATTTCAGCTTAGGATGATGCATTATTTATATTAGAAGTCCTTTTATAGTATCTTGTAAGGAAGTTACAGCTCATGAGGTGGAGAAGATGAGCACCCCTTAGCAAGGGGCAATCTGTGCTGTGTCTTCATAGCATTTAGCACACGGGGCTGTGAGCTTATTGTACACCATCAGACAATGCTGTAATTCCAGACAATCTAAGAAACAAAATGTAATCTCTGACAGCTGTTTCCACAGGACGTGGAGAACTTCATTAACTCTGCCTGCTTTGCTGGAAACAGGAAGGAATTAAAAAAATCATGCTAACATTGTTAACTGAATAATTTTAAACCCCTGGAGGGGATAAAAGGTTAGATACAATTTATTTCTTAGGAAGGACTAAGGACCAGGTCAGCAGAATTTTAGACAAATCTGATGCAGTTCTCCCTGTTAAAATTTTGTGCCTGAAATGACAACAGCCTCGACATTTTTTCAGTGAGTATATAATTCTATGTGATCTGCTTAATAGATTGGAAAAATTTAA
>JAVHNF010012497.1:1536-13279 GCA_034783455.1 Micropsitta finschii
CTGCCTGGCTGTACAACACAGCTTGTCCTATGTGAAAAGACGGGCCTTTTATATACCAACCAGCAGAAACCAGGCACGCAGCTGAAATCAAAGTAACTCACGCTAGTGTCAAGTCAGAGTGACATGGACTTGTGTAGTACATAAAAATGCCATGTGCTGGCTTCTATTGTTTCCTAATATAGAAGTGTATAAGCAGGTTTTGACACAAAATATGCATTGAACATGTTGGTATTACTTCTTCATATAAACTATGGTTTTGAAGGGAGGGTCCATCACAGCTATTGGAAGGGGAAATGCTCTACTCAGTCTTGGATGGGAAGAGAGGCGAGTTCAGGAGGAGATGGTCCACTTTACAACACCAGATAACCCCTGCTACACATATCATTGTTATTGACTAATAATAAATATTTTATCTTGTTTCTGCTTCTTATCCTGTTTGCAGGAGGCAACAAGCAGGATTTTGTATGTTTATTTTGTGTTTTCCTTTTGGCCTATTATTACTCTTATAATCACCTCCTTTGTCTCAGCTTTTCTTAGAGGAATTAGTTGATGGAAGAGAAATACATCTGTCAAAATGCTTCTTAAACCAAGGACAATCCTTTTCCTGTGAGCCAAAGGAAGCCTTCTCTTCTTATGCTTGGGCTAAGGGAAATAGGTAACTGTCAAAGAAGTTATTTCCTAACTATCTCTTTCCATTCCCTACCAGCAGCAGCTGCCAGCATCCCTCTTAGGTGGAATTAAACCCCCAAAGACTTACAGCAAACGCTATATTCTTTGATGATCCCTGTACCTAGCATCACTAATTCTTAGCGGAGCAGAAACAGAAAGTTCTCAAAATTCTCTCTGCAGCTATTGACAAAACAAATGACTTAATGAAAAGGGAACACGTTACAGACACTGGTGGATTCCAGGTAGCCAGCTATCTCCTGTAACAACCCAACAAATACTGGATGACGTACCTGAGGTCAACACTCCTCACAGGGCTTACCTTGACCAGCTACAGAGATATAAATATTCCCTGTGCCTTGCTGTTCCACTGTGTTTGCTTTCTAGGATGGGCACTTCGAAAGATGGTATCACAGGAAACCAAAGTATAAAGGAATTACTTTACTACCCTTGCACTCAAACCTTCCTATGGCTGATAATATCAGTACAGCAACGCTGTTTCAGAGGCAATTGGTGATGAAAGCCTACAAAAGGAAGCACTTCAAATTATGTCAGGGAACACTGATTTTTACATGAACCTTTTGTCTTGCAGAGATGGCTTTCTGATGCAAAGAGAGATAAAGTCAAATGAGATGTATGTGTTATGGCATCAACCAAAGGAAAAGGGGGAAGAACCAGGCCCTTCACCATCTCTGTCATTAGGCATTCATGCCAGCTGGAACTAGTTCCAAAGAAAGAGCTGGGGAATGATACTCTCCAGAATCATACATACAGGGTGTGTGAAGAATGCTAGTCGTGAAATACTGGTCACATAGGCTCTCTCCAGTTTCATCTTCCAGCCCCAGTGTCTAAACCTCAGGATCAGTATGTATGCCAAGAGGAGCGCTAAAAACCCACACAAAACGTGTTTGGAAGTCCTACTGCATGGACACAAATCCCTTCACTCACTCCCTGTCTTGAAAGAATCATGGCTGTGATACTTTCCAACAGCAACAAGGAAAAGGATAGTGGTACACAGATACTAGCAAACCTATAAACAGTTACAGCAATGGGGTCAGTATAGAGAAACGGCAAAGACCTCAGCAATATACATACAAAAGTCTCTGGATTTTATTAATTTTTTTAATTGTTTGAATCTATGAACCCCAGCAATATTTTTTTTTTTTTGTTTCCCCCCCTCCTTTCCCAACTGAACAATGTGCATGTCCAGGGAACAGAAAGTAAACTAGAAGATAAAGGAGTTTCTTCTCCTAGGCAAAAAGATATTGGGGCTTTGTGTGTCCCCTCCATGGCCTCCAGTGGGGAGGCAGCTGAGGACACAAGGACACAAGGACTGAGTGTACATCCCCTACACGGTAGTTGACAGGAGTACTTGGGCCAGTGGAGTTTCCATGTCATTCCTCCTTTCTGTTCCCTGTACTGGTGATCTGCTTCCACATCATTAGAAAATGTCTGAGGGATACAAAATTATCAATGGTGACCAACCTGACCTTGAGACACACAAAGGCAGCTACAAAATTCAGCAGCTGAGGACAAAGCAGGGCTATTAAACACACTTCAAACCCAACACAGTTACCAAGTAACAATTTGACATCTGTTTTAAAATGACAGCTCTCCCTGCCAAAAGTAGGTCATTTCTTCAATGTCAAATTCAAACCAGACTCACCATAGCTGTGTTTACTCAAACCAGCTATTCCGGCTATCAGGCAGCTCCTATTGCTATCTTAAGCTAAAATTAACCCTGTGCACCTTACTAAAAATCCTCTGAACAACCCAAGACCAGAGGCTGTGTTCGAATCATTCCTTTATCCCCAGGGATGACACAGCACTGCACCAACACTTCAGTCAGTGAATTTACACGTGGTGGTACAGAGACAAAGGCTGCCTATGGGTGCCTTGAGGAGATCCCCTGGGTAATGGGCACAGGGGACCACGCTGAGCTTGAGTCCCCCGGACTTCTTTCTGTGACCTAAAGCCAGAGCTCGAAGCCTCGCACAGAGCCCCAGGCGACGCGCCCGGCTGGGAACCGCCGCAACGGGAGTGCCCTTTATGAAGAATGGGCACAAAGCCCGTCACCAAAGTGAGCATGGCTCTACCCAAGCCCAAAGAGTCTCCTGCAGTGCAATGCAAAAACAACCTCACAAACAATTCTGGAGAAATGATTCCGGCCAGCACACAAGGGGCTGGTTCCCGGCGCTGCTGCCCCTGCTGGGGCCAAACAGATACAAGTAACCTTAACAAAAAGCAAGTCAGGCCCAAAGCTACTCTGTACAAAGGTGACTTTTTCTTGCCCTTTGCAATGTTGCCTCAAATCTGAGCAAGAACAGTTTGTAAATGGCCCAAGCTCCCCTCTTCCCAGCGCTGCCAGAGGACGGGCAAGTCCACCAGACTGATAGGATGACAGAAGAAAGCACAATGACTTAACTAAATCTGTCCTCTTGTCCATAGAGCAACCAACTGCATAGCCCCATGTAGAGAAAAAAACCCCACATTTCCAATCCTGGCTTTGTGAATTCGGGAAGTAAAGCTGTCTCTTGGGCTCCAAACCATACACAGGTCTCCCCTTGGTCCTTTCTCTCTCAAATGGAAAACACTCCAACTTCACCCCTCCCCCAACAAATCGCACCCTGTGCTTTTATTGCTCTTGCACAGACAGAAGCACTCTGCTTGCTGGAGGGCTGAAGACAGCCCATCCTTCCCCATCGTGGTGGTGGGTAGTTTGGTGCTGACTGGGGTGAATCACAGTTCCTCTCTGAAAACACACTCTGATTTAGCAGGAGCAGTGTAACATTAGAGTACCTGAACAGGTCTGATTCCCCATGCCAGCTCATGAAAGTTGGATTCTGTTACGAATTACATCTAGCTACACCCTTCTGATGACAAACACCTATTCTACCCTGTGTTTGCTTGACAGATGACTAAGATGATTTGCTTGCAAAGAAACCAGCTACAAAACAGCATTTTGCTCCTGCTGTCTCCATACACATATCTGAGTAGTTTCATTTCCCTGTGCTGTTAAATGTCAAGTACTTCTGTTATGCATACACGTACATTTTTGAGTCTCCAAGGCAGATCAAAGGAGCTTGGGAAGATAATTGTTTTACTGTAGTCAACCTCCCTGCTTGGAAAGGTACTTTTTGCCCCTTCATATGGTGCCGTAATATTTTGTAACCTATGGACCATACTTTGGGCTTGATTTTCCTCCCATGTTGCGGTGAATGCAGTGCAGCTCCTAGTCAAGTCACCCAAGCTGTGGAAGTGTGTGTGAAAAGGCAGTCTCACACACTACATGCAGCAGGGACTGCAGACAGCCCAGGGAAGGGCTTTGATGTGGGAATGGTGGAGCCAGTGGGGAAACTCATGTTACTGGGCTGCTCATACATCCTAGGGTGGGAAATGAAAGCAGAGCTGCTTCTGTCTTTTCACTAGCCAAGAAAATGAGTTACATCTGCTGTGGTTGAGCAGGATCGAGCCACAGATCAAGTGTAACACCAATAGCAGCATGCCTCTTTCTTCTACTTTAACTTTGAAGAATCACCTCTGCAGGCAAGAAAACAATTTCAGATGTTAGTGCCAGCAGAGCTTGCAGTCACAGGTGATGCTCGCCCTACATGGCCAGAGTGGGAATAATTCCTGAGTGGGTTACCTGTCATGCCCAGAGCCTGGCAGAACCTGCAGGAGGGAGGCATAAGCGTGCACCCACAGAGTACCTCAAGTCCCCCATGGCTCTGGTCTCAGTTTCAGACACAAGGTAATGAAATCATTTCAGCAAGTCATTTAGTAACATAAAATCGACCTCTTGGAAGACACCGCAAGTACAAGGAAAGCAGCAAGCACGCTATGCACAGACTTAGTGCACTTTGACTGCCTGATAAAGACAAGCTCCTGAACTCAAGGCAGCTGAAGCCATAGGCTCCAAAGGTCTGCTGTCTTCCTGCTGCGCAGCACACAGCAACAACACTGCTCTCATGCAAAGCAGGTACATGCACTTGCCTACACAGCAGTCTCAGGCTGACAGCAACAAAGCAGGAGCACTTTCCCCTGCTTGCTCACAGCTCAGACTGCACCAAGGACACTGCTCTCTGCATTTGCAGGCATCAAGCTGGGGTGGAAAGCAAGCCCCAGATCTTTCCTTTCTACCGCTGTTTCCAGATTGTAGCATAGGCAGATTTTCATTTAATGTTAATTTCTTTAGGCCTCTGCTATGAGGACTGAAGTGGTATTTTTCCCTTCTTCCCTGAATGCCCTCAGACACTAGGCAAAAGGCATTTGTTTTAGATAAAAGAAGACAGAAGCTTTAAGAGGCTCTCTAAATACCAGAGCATGTGGGATGATAATGATCAAATAAGATGAGAACAGGCCCTATCATCAGATCGGCTCAGAGGCACAAGCCAAGGAAAAGACCAGATCACAGCTGTGAAATTTGCAATTCATTTGGTTCTCTAAAAGCAGGGAGGCAAGTACAGTGCAAGTAAAATAGTAAAAGGGAAGGAAAACATCATACAGATGGGAATACTATCTGGAATTAAAAATCTGTACTGTAAATAAGGAGTGAACAAATTATCTGCTGAGCTGCTGAGTCTCCAGGAACAAGAAGGATGCTGACAATACCCACAGGGTGCCCTGCAGCACACAGCAACATCAAGGAAGTGCCTTTACCTGCGCAGTGCTGCAGGGAGCATTCAGACCCTACTGATGCAGGCTGTGACTAAAGCTCTGTGCAGCACTACTGCTCCCTCCATTTCTCTGTCAGGCTGCAGAAAGGAAACTAAATGAGCTCTTAAACCCATCAAGTTTCTGTCAGCCCTCCCCCAGACTGTCAGGTTTCTGTGGAAAGCTCATTGCTCCCTGGGGTCATTTTCATTGCACTTTAGCTCTTCCAGGAACTCAGACATGCTGACAGCAGTCCCTCCTCTGCCAGATACCC
Source organism: Micropsitta finschii (assembly GCA_034783455.1). Taxonomy (NCBI): domain Eukaryota; kingdom Metazoa; phylum Chordata; class Aves; order Psittaciformes; family Psittacidae; genus Micropsitta; species Micropsitta finschii. The sequence continues at coordinate 7,130 of JAVHNF010012497.1, forward strand.
AATCAGAGCTTCGAGGGAGGCTTTTCTAAAGCAGCTCATTGAATATGTTTTATTAAAAACTAAAAAAGAAATGAAAAGGAAAAATAATAAACACCACCCACTGCTTTGCTCTATGGGCAAATTCTGTGAAATGGAAGACCCAGAGGGTAAGATGCTAGACCCAGGATCAGCTGGAAATTGCATTCATGGAACCACACAAAGCTGATGATGAACTTTCCCTGGTATCTGGAAGGGACGTAAGACCCATACCCTGCCTGTACCGTCCACTTTGCCAGAGGGATGCCTGGGTTTGGGGATCGATGCCTGGAAAAAGCGGTGAGATGGCAGTTTCATGCGCTGTTCAGTGCAAGCGCGGGGGCAAAAAATGAGTCAGAATCCATCATGTGACAGGAACTGCTATTGACTAGCAAACCCACTGGCAGTGATTAGCACACCAAGGTGGTGGCAATAAGGCCAAGGACACTGAGCACACACTCTGTATTTGGAGAGCTCCAGTTGCCTTCTCTATGCTGTAATAATTCATAATACAACTTATCTTCCTGGGGCACTAGGTTCCAAAATTAATCTCTATGTTATAAGGACCTAGAGCACTGCAAGGTTGGGAGAGTCATACCTTGATTACCTAAAAAGTGGAAGGGGTTATACAAGATGATCCCATTCAATCCCACCTATACTCCCCCTATGACCTCACTCAGAAGTAAAAGGCTATCTCAGAATGGACCAGAGCATGCATGGGGCTGAATGGGAATGCACCCATCAGGCACTGGCCATGAGACTGGGGACACAGGGTCCCACAGAAAAGCTATAGTGCTCTTGGGACCCCAGCCAATACCATCATGGCCATGTACTGAACAGATGCAGGACCTCAGATGAGCTCTGATTTGAGCATCTCTGCAACCTGACTTGTTGCAGTACACAAACATCTCTCCAGACTTCAAAAAGAGATGAGGTTGCTCACTACTGCAGCTCACGGGTATGGACATAAAGATGAAGCAGATAGGAAACAAACTTTGAAACCTCATACACATCATAGTCCTCGCTGCAATGTCAAGATAAACAGAAATACAGCAACATACCATAGTTATTTATAGCAATTGGCTTCTACAGATTTTCCATGTGAAGTTTTCTAAAAGATTTATGAAAAAAGATATTTATATGTGTTATATATTGATGCACAAATCACTAAAGCATATGTAAGAATTACTCCATACATCTGTATCTTACAAAACAAAGACAACAGTTCCTTACTAGGCAGCACCTCTAAACTCCAGTCTGGAAACCAGGAAGTGTTCATATGGAATTTAGGAAGGTGAAACACATTATCCATAAACATAGGCTGGACAGGATGTGAATATTATTGCTCGCTTTTTTACATTACACTATCTTGGGCTCTTTGCCTAGTTCACATCTCTCCCATGTGAACAGTGGATTTCCAGTGCTGTGCAAGGTGAAGGGCTCAAGCACAGATAATCATCAAGTAGAAGGATGAACAGAGTTGAGATGACATCTTCAATGTCTCCCTGATACCTTCTATTTATGGGAGTAAATTCACATAAAGGCTTGTGTAGCTGCCAGATTCATGAGTTCTATTTAAATTCCTCCAGCACTTGCAGCTAGAAAACAACATTATCAAATTCCTAATATTTCTGAGCAGAAAACACCCCAAATGGCCCCTTGCAGATGTGGCTGCCCTCCCCACGAAGGCCTCAGAGCAGGGAAGGGGAGCTCAGTGCAGATGTTCTCACTGTAGCAGATCATCCAGCTGCAAAGGCACCAGCCCATACTGCATGTGCTCTCCTGCTTGGGACTGCAGGCAGCATAGCTATAGCTGGGTACCATCAGGTCCTCCTGCCAAAGTGAGTTGCTGCTGGTAGGGTGGAAATCCTGCAGAGACCCCCCATTTGCATCCAAGCAGTTTTAGAGGCTCAGTGTTTCCAGCTGAGGGATGAGTGAGGGCTGCACTATCTCAGGTTCAGCCTCCGCCTTGTGATCTGCTGTTATCACAGATGGTTTGTACAGTCTTCAAGCTGCAGTCTTCACATCTCCTTTAGACTGCGAAGCACCAATTAAGACAACTGCTACTGCATTACTGCAGGGTACTGGGTGTTCGTAAGCCTTTTCCCTCCCTTTGTTGCCTCCAACCTTCTCCCAGATAGATAGTCTCATGCAACAGGAGAATAAACAAGTGAGAAGGCAAACAAATAGGGAGAGATATGCAGTATCAGGAGGGAATTAATACACTGCTACTAGATCACGTTGTAACCATATGGCACTGTGAATACCTTTGGAGGCTTTCCACCTGCCACTGAGCATGAAAACTGCACAGGCTTCCCCCAAAACCCACCTGAGAGTCAGTTTGTGGGGAAAAGCCTCTTCCAATGATAGGGTTAATTTCAGATTGGACCCATGTCTCCCACGGCTAACAGAACAGGGAGTCTCATACCTTCTGCACCCTTCCTTAGACCACCACAAAGAGACCAGGACAGTTTTTAAACCTTGTGCTACAACTCTTCCCATTACTTTCCAGTTGCTCCAAACTCCCTGCTGACAGCCCGCAGGTTCCATGGCGCCCAGCAAACAGGATTTTCCACTGCAACTCTTGTTATGACAGTGTGGCACAGAGAACACCCAAGAGGAGAAAAGGCAAAAGCTTCTTTGCTCAAGGAGCCAAAACAGCATCTGGCACAACTCAGTTAGCCACAGTGCCATGGATAGCCAGGCCAAGCTGCAGAGGGTGCAGCCATGCTCAGATTCCAAATCCCAGGCATTGCTCATCACTTGCAAGGAAACTTGCTTTGGCAGGAAATAATGATGCATTCAATGCCTGGAAGAGGGGGTACTCTTCTGGCAGGACAAAGGGAGCATTATAGCAATATATCTATATGTCTGGGGGTAAGATCTGTTTCCTTTAGGATACCAGTTTCCCATAGGAAAAGCAAGCTGAACATCTTATCCTTCAGATTAGATAAAAAGTTAACTCACTGATAGCTACTTCAAGGAATCACTGCACAGCTTGTTTGAAAGCTAACAGATGGGAAATATGAGACTTGTTTCACCTTTTGGAGACGCACATAATAGACAAGTTATGCCCCAACTTCAAACCATACCTTTCCTAGGAAGAAAGTAAATAGAAAATGCAAGAATGGCTGGATCAGAATCACTCAAGACTTTGCAAATAAAAATGGTAACTGCTCTACTACTCTATCAGAGCAGTGGCAGCAAGAAGTTTGTGTCATCCAAAGCCCCCCTCTACCTTGGCAGTAAGTAACATCTGAAATGCAGTTTCTATCCACTAAGCAGTAGCTGCTGACATTGTATATAACTGAGAGAATAATGATATATGGCACCTGCACCTATTTAGGCCAGTTGCAGCAGTAGAAAGAGAGAAGCTATAAAGATCTTTCTTTTTTTAACCTGGTATAGAATTTCTCCCTCGGCTCCATCTTGACTCTTTTCTGCAAGAAAGCAACAAGTCACAAAACCTAGAAGGGAACCTGTGTATTTCAAACATATGCCCATGTGCAAAAGAAGAGTATTTGGTGAAGGAAGGAAAAAATAGATATGTGAAAGAAAAAGCTGTGTACATTGTTCTAGCTACATTCAGTTACAGTGAAGACACCCTAAAAGGTCTGAGAGTAACTCCATAAGGGAGTTAAGCAAAGCATCTACAAACAACCCAAATATATTGCTCTCCCATACCTCAAGGACTTTGCACAGAAAGGTCACTAAAAAGAAACTGAACCTGTTAGGGGAAGAAAGAAGATTCCAGATGAAGAGTCTACAGGCAGTCTTTGGAAGATGGCTAAGTGTGTCCACTCTCATTCATTAGAGCCTGCATCAACTACACACCAGCATACCCTCAGGAGACCATGAAGAAGCTGTAACAAGAAATCACCCCCTACTAAGCATCACCCTCCAGCACAACAGGGAGGAGGCATCAGGTACAAGGAGAGGGCTTGAGAGAGGGCAGACTCCGGAGTGCCTGGATTCAGGGTTTGAGATGAGCATGTAGAGCGCATGATGCCCCTCACACCACAGGCAAGGGGGATGCTCTCAGCCCAGCCGGCAGAGCTGCTCCTGCCTGGGGCACCACGAGAATCCCAAATTCCAGTTTGGCCACTGGGCACACACCCCTTCAGCACCTTCCTTCTATGCCCCACCTCATGGCAAGAATCTGCCCGCATCTTCAGAGAGCACATGATGTTATAAAAGGAAGATTATCTCAGCACAGCACTGCAACCCTTTGTTATCTTTCTAGGAAAAAGCTAAGCCTTTTGATCTCCTACCAAAAAATAAAAAAAAAAAAGGTATGATTCTGATAAATGGGAGGATAAACCTCTAAGTAGCGTGGCCAGAGCAAGGTCATGATGGTGCAGGTGCAATCTGACCTGTTGATGTTGACATTGTTACTGTTTGTGATACAACTTAACGTGTAGGAAGCAGTAAGCATCTGAACTTTCTTTTCTTTGAACAAAAATGTATGGCCTTTTTCTTTCCAATTCTGTTCCTCCAAGGGAGACATTGGCAGCCTTTTTTTCTGAGGCTTTGCTGCAAGATCACAGAGAAGCACTTGTCTTTTTTGTAAACACAGTAGCATAGCAGTGCTAGCAACATTAATGTAACAGAGTATAACAGAGTAGTTTTTGAAACCCTAGTTCTACTTTTTCTGTTTGCCATTTTAGGTGGTTTTGTCCAGCTACAAAGCCCATTAGTTTGAATCTTGCTGTTCAGCATTAGGAGTCATCTCTCCCAACCCATCAGCACTGCAGTTCAAAGCAGCTTTGAAACTTGAATTGTGAGAGAGCAAGCTTCCTCACAGGTCACTGCCCCATAAAAGCTTCTCTCTGGCGGCTCTGTAGCATTAGAGGAAGCTGAGCTTTCTGGTTCATGTCTCCTCTCTTTTGTTTAGAAGTAAGAAATCCAAAGGGTATATTGGTCCAGCAAAAGATTACAGCTTTCTTCTTAAGTAGCCCTTTTTGGAGAGGTTCCTTTAAATCACAAAGCAAATGTATTCTTCAAATAAGGTCATTTTGTAATTTGATTTTCCAATAGAAAGGGGTACTTTTCAAAGTAGTAGCATGTAGTGCATCTCCAGCAGGAGTGTAACTTTGAAGGGATGCTTCCAGCATCCCCACTTACTGTGCGCAGTTTGAGTTTGGAGGGTGCCCTTAGATCTCAGGGAAGAGAGACCTTTCAGAAAAATAGCACCAATTTCTCCATTCTGAGCATGTAGCAAATGTACTTCAGGGGATCTAAGCTGGTCTTTCAGACAGTGTGGGCATACAGGGGGAGTAGGGCAAAGACAACATTTAGCCTACAGAACAAAACTAAATCTATTCTGAAGAATAAATCCTAAACAGATTCTGAATAGCTTGTATGCGTGGTCCTCAGTAACAGGTACTTCCATCTGTTGTTCAACTCCCTGTTGAACTGAATTACAAGCTAAAGATACATCTGTGAAGAAAAAGCTTATAGATTCTCTTCTGTTTTCCTTATATAGTGATGATAAAAGGTACTGTTCCTTTATGGCAAGGTCTCTGTGTATTACTTGGGAGGAAAAAGGATAATGAACAAGAGTTGTAATCTTTTCATAAGACCATAACCTTGAGACTCCTTTGTAAATTATTTTTACCTCACCTTGCAGTGTGTTCATGGTACAATTGCAATGAGGGTTTTATTAAATAGACTTTTCCAATTTGAAGATTCTCAGACCATATTTTAATGGCTTGTCACACTGCTACACAAAAAAAAAACCCGTTTTGTCAAGATGTAAGCTGCAAGTGCTGATATTAATACAAGAGAAAGTTTATATTGTAGAGTTCAAGGGTAATTACACAAAATTCACTTGCACTTACATTTTGAAAGTCTTAGGTGTAACTACATCTAAGCTAAAATAGCAGTATTACATAGGAGGATTATAAAGATTGTTAGAGGTATGAATGAATGAGTGGTGAAATGGCAGGCAAAATACAGATCATTACAACATAATCATCAGTGTTAAATTTTTTCTCCAAGTCACTCAGCCAAACACCTTTAATGCTGGGGTAGTGCCAAAAAGTCAAGGCTGCTGTTCTTTATGCAAGTAAAATTATGCTTTCACCAGCCCAGCTTGATTTAGGATGTCTTGAGCAATGTCTCCCAGGACTGAGT
>JAVHNF010012501.1:4322-15946 GCA_034783455.1 Micropsitta finschii
AGCTAATTAGTATATTGACCTCAGGTTAAAAAAATAGAGATATTAAAATTCAAATTAAAAGCCATATGTCTTTTCCATTGTGACAAAGCAATCTATCTGAAATATCATTTCTGGCTTTTGCATCAATCAAATGTGTTCTGACTTTTGCATCTAGAAAATATAAACATTAAATAGCTAAACCAGCAAGTATATTTTGTCAGCTCTGCAATGTATAACATAAAAGTCACTAAATCTGGAAGTTCATTAATGGGAAAAAAAAAAAAAGGATGATGCCAAAGAGTAAAATGAGTGGTCTATCTAAAAATCAGACCATCCTAATGATTGGATATTATAGATAAGTCTGTCAGTCAGACTTAGACTGAAAGGTACAGACAATAGAAAAAAATCCTTGCACATTAATATGTATAGCATCATGATGTGGCTTTTAATATTCCAAAGGGACTTCAGCAATTCCATGGGAAAAAAAAGCCAAACCTGAGACTGGCCTGTGCAAATCCTTGCCAACGGCACCAGCCCTGCTGGAGGATATGCTATATGTATGTGCAAAGGTTAGTCCTTTGCACTGCTGCTGTTTTTTTTGGGTCTCTTCTCCTTGTGTGTCCACCATCCCCAAGGTGGATGCAGTGGGGTGCTCAGCCAAGTCATGGGGTGGCTGCCCATGAGGATTCTCACCCTATCATGGGCAGCTGCTGCTGACCCAAGAGCCACACCAACATCCAGGATTTTTCTAGGGTTTCCTGTCTCCTTCTTCCATGCCCTGAGCAAACCCAGCCTCACTCCACCCTGGTCTCTGTCCTCAACATTGCCGAAACCATGGACCCACTTTGGAGCATCTTCAAAGGCCCCTCTACACCTGGGAAGCCATCAGGGAGATGGGGGGTTCATTTTTGGTGTCCCACTCCAACAGTGTATGTGGGGTTCCCTACCTCCACTTGAAGATTTGGTGCTGGCACCATGTTCAGCTGGTGGGTTTGAAAACAGTCTCATCCAGACTACTCCCTACTGCCTCCACCCGTGCAGAAGCTGAAGACAGGAAGTTATTCCATAACAGGTTAGCATTGATTTAAACACAGGAATGTTTTGGCACTTTGATTTCTAATGAGCATATTCCTGCATAGGGATCCCAGGCTTCTCCACCTGCGATTAGGGCATCTCCCCCTCACATGGATAGGACATGTCAAGCAGAAGGCCCACCCTTTCTGGAGAAGGGCAATACATGGTGCAAGATGAGCAGAGGAGGAGTTTAGAAGCAGATGTGCAGATCTCATGGGAGGACTCTTGGGTGCCAGCAGAGCCCAAACCAAATGCTGCTGAGAGCAGAACAGTACATTTTCAGTGTTAGCTTCCTAATGAACTCAGGGTGTCCATCAGCAGACAAGCTGTGGTACCTCCCAAGCCTGCACGCAGGTGGAGGACAAGGAGATGCTGTGGTTCAGGAACAGTGAACAAGGTACCTGCAAACTTGTTCCTACTTTCTTCCTCACTCACTTTCATGAAAGCTTCTCCTGGTGTGGCATTGTGAGAGTCACAGATGAGGGTGAATTTTGCCAGGAAATTGTAAGAATGAGACGGTGGAATCAGTAGCATAATAAACCCCCAGCTTGGACTCGTTGCTGCTGGGGGACCATGGCAATTATTTCTGCTGGATCTCCATAACCACAGACTGCAAACCATCCCGAGTGTTAAGAGGATCTGCATTTTGACTGGAGAATGTAACCCATCCACATTTTTAAAATAGAAAAGCTAATATTTATTCACTGGATCTTTGTAGATCACATTAATTTTAGCAGCAATGAAAGGCTCAGATTATAACAGAAGTAATCTGTTTCTTCATTTCTGTATAATATTTTTCCTCAGGATAAGATACACATGTTCTTAACTTTATGTATTCCCACCGGTTGGAATAATTTTTAAAGTATTTCCCCCCGCTAAATCTTAGGATGATGGGGACTCTGCAGTGGACAAGGAATTTTTTTCCTTTTAAATGTGCCAATTAATTTCCCTTGTGCTGCAGTACCTGAAACACACAATTTGTGTGAATACCGTTCCCATGATAGTGACATGCCTATTTACAGTAAAAATATGGAGATAATTTTCATTTCCTTGAACAGCTTTTTAAGTGAGAAAGTGTGATAGATGATGTTTTGCAAACTGAAATAAGCACATCAAAATCTGTGAAAAAGGTCAGACACGACGACGCAAGAAATGAATAAAATTCAGAAGACCTCCCTTTAGAAAAGTAACCATCATTCTGAGTGGCATTTCCAACACACAATAAAATAACAATAAGTTTTGCAGATATTCTCTTGGGTAGGTTCTTAAATTCAGTGATATTTCAGTAGCAGGCAGATGTACCTCCCTCCCTCTTTTCCTTTTCCCTCCTTCCCCTTTTCATTCCTCTTTCCTTTCACTTTTTAATTTCTTCCTTCCAGCATCAGGGTTTTGCCAGACTGAAGTCATAAAACCAACCCTTGATTTTTCTTTTACAGCAAACCTAAGCATTTGAAAACCTTCATGAGCTTTCAGATCTAGACATACTTTTTCAATGCAGTGTTTAAAAAGTCTCATTGGGACAAGGAGCAGTTTTAAATCCTGCCCCTTTGGTAAGCCAAATATCACAGTTGGTGTGAGTAATAAAGAGGGGAAATATAAAGGGAAGCAATTTCATTTCAGGAACCTGTGAAGTCTATAAAGTAAGACTGAAAGTCCCAGTCACTGTCGGGGAAGGGCTGCTCAAGAATTTAAGACCTCAGAGTGGAATTTCAGTAGGTTATCTGAAACTGTTGAATTACCAAATCAAGGGTTTGATACCTGTACAACCAGCTGGATTTAAAATTTTAATTAACAGGACTGCAGCTTTTCTAATGTAGATGGGTATGTTTGTCAAAAAACAATGCGAATTTGAGCAACTCAAATGCATGTTGATCGTTAATTTCAAAAACAGTCTTCACACTCTAGGTTATGCATCTTTAGGAAAAGAAGAGATAAAATAGGCATACATGTAACAAAACCCATTTTTTAATTATTAATATTTTACTATTAAAATCCACTCTTTAAAAAGTCCTGAAACTGCCTCCAGAACAAAAGAAGGAAGAAAATTCACACTTGAACCTGTCACCACCTCCCACCCTTCCTGGCAGACCACAAATACCACTTTTCTCCCAAGCATCAGGAGCTCAGCAGAGAACTTGTGGCCTTTGAAACACAGCTGATGTCTTCACCAACAGGAGGGTACCTCTTCCTCACAGTGACTTCAAGTTTCACAGCCTGGTGCCTCCTTGATTCCTGGAAATTTATCCCATCCTAATTTCTCGGGAATCAATTAAATAAATCCCTATGCTTTGTGTCTGTAAGATTTTTAGCTCTAAAAGCTGCCTTGTGGTACTTTGCCTCAGCCAGTCTCTAATAGTGCTCTCTCAGCTCCCCAGGCCAGCAGATATGCTCTGGTGCTGAGTGCTTAGCTAACAGCTTCTCCTGAGCAGCTATGGAGATTGCCACAAACTCCTGGGGCTTGTGTGTACATGGGAAACACAGTCAGGAAATGAAATTTTCCCTCCCCATAATTAATAAGAGCTAAACATTTGTGGGTTTGTTGTCACTTTTTAAAGTACTGAAGCCAAGTCGAAAAAATATGAGCACTCCCAAATAAAAAGTAAATATTTCTTCCTAAAGGAGTTAAAAAAACCCCAATGCTGTGCAATAATGCGTTCAAAAATAAAACCTTTTTTTTTGAATTTTGTTTAAGTAATTCTTTAACAGTTGCTGCAAGCATATTTTATTGCCAAGGCTGATTCACTACTTTATGTAAGCATGCATTAAATGTTAAGCACATGAGTTATCTCACCGACTTCAATGTGCCTGTTTTCATTCTGAAAGCAAACACAAGCTTCGGAGCTCTGCGGAGTGAGAGGCTAAGTTAGGAATCCTCCTGCTAGGCATATTGCTAGGGATCGTACATTTATTGTACATTTTGCAGAGGTCATTACATGGCGTATCGTACTTATGAATAAACCATGCTTTTTATAAGAACTATTCTTACTTTGGAAATTCTGGGGTTGTACAAATGCTTGGCAAGGCAGGAGAAACAATATGCAACTGATCTGCTTGACAGCATATTGCCAGCACATTTTTCGACGAAATGCTTCGAGCCCTGAAAACAGATAATAGGCATTCTTTCTCTGAAATATCCAGACCATCTCTCAGAGCATGGCTTGTGCTACGCCTTGGAAGCAAATTCCGAGGACCATTTTTGTTCACTTCTCATTTTGCTTCTCTGCAAAATCCTGTATAATATTCCGGCTTTTTCAGGGAGAACAAAAACCTAAGGGTTTTTTCATGAAGAGGTACAAACCACTCAATTAAGATTGGGGTAAACCTCATTGTAGCCACTCTTTGTATAATATTTAAACAATTGCGCACTGAAAGTTCCAAGTTTCTTTTTTAGATTTGATTTTCTAAATAAAAATCCTCATATTTTAGTTCCTACTAAGACTCCATTTTGAAACTACACTATTTGCTCTCTGTTTTAAGCAAAATGAATACTGGATCCTGCACGAAGAGTTTGTAAAATCAGGTCTAATACGTGTCTTTATCGTTAGTTGTCATATCACTGTGATTAAAATATGTAACCTACGGAAAGATGGACTATCAGTTTGAAGATTCTGTCTGAACTCACTTAAAGGAGACACATATCAGAATTTATATCTAAGATGTGTCAAGGGATGCATTTAAAAAACTATTTAAAGCTGTATTACACCATTGAAAGCCATAGAAAACCTGCCTACAATATTGGATAAGCACTTCTTAGCCCATTATGTGCTGCACAGATCATTTCTGTAACACGCTGAGCAGAAAAAATACATTTTGTGCTTATCCCATTAATTCAATAAGTTCATGCAAAATCATTTTAATTACTTTTATTAAAGCACTATGTACACCTACGTCAGTGTGCATTTTATAAATAATTATTATGAGAATTGATTGAATTACTCATCAAGGATAAATTATCTGACAAATACAGGCATTTTCTCTGCTTGTGAGTTCCTTATTCTCTATCTTCCTTCTTGCATGTTTTATTTTTTTTTTAATAATGAAGACTATTCAGCCGGGGAAATGCTTGCTTAGATTGGTCCCGATTTGATTATGTGTGATTATTTGTGAGACATGAACACGCCAGTCATGTGAGCCTGGTCCTGCTTGAGTGGCTGGTGAGGTGGGAGAGAGTCCCAAGGATCTGGGGAGGGAGCCGGGTGTTGCATAGACATGGAGGCTCCTCTCCTGGAGCTACGTCTTCATCACTTCTCACCCAGCCTGTCATCTGCGTTCCCAACGTGTCATGTACAGTCTCCCTAGAAAGCTGATTATGCGACAAGGATCATGAGCTTAATGGAATCGATGTGTAATTAATAGCCTATAAAATCTTCAATGAGAGAATGAGGAGCCCCACCTGGGGACGCGAGGGATGAAATGAACAATTTAGGTGGGACAGGGGCCCTGTTCCACAAGCAGATTCGAAGTGAAAGGAAAACAGCTCAGCAGCACCTTGGTGTTGAGACCCTCATAGAGTTGACACGGGTGTTTAGGCAGGTCACAGACTTACTGGCTACTTAGCCAGAGCCTGTAAATACTTATGGAGCCAGAGGCTTTAGATAAAGTGAGCTCCATAGCCAAAGCCTGCAAACAAGGATAGGAGGATGAGGAGGAGAAGGATATGAGGGTCTGGACCTCAGAGAGCCACAGGGCTTGTGCGGACCAAGTGTGCCTCTATTCCAGCCATCCCTGCTGGGATTAACACCCACTGGCACTGGTGGGGTTCAGGATAACCCCTCTGCTAAGGCCTAGCATTCATGCAGTACCTGGGCAGATATGCAAGCTAGTGGGCAACCCTTTAATAGAGTCCCGCTTGCCAAACCCTCAGGTGGTCTGGTTGTGGTAGGCAAAGGGAGTCAGGATGCAGACAGCAGAAAGCCATGCATGTGGGTTTGCCAGGGGACCCCAAAACTGGGCAGTGTAGGGTCTGCCGACAAGGCAGCGGCTGAGCAGCTGGAAAGGAGGTCCCTCTGGTGGGCATTGCCCAGCCTGGGGAGGGCTACAGAAGGATATCCCACAGCTCTGGGCAGTCCCTGAGTGTCACAAAGACAAATGTTGGAAAGCGAACACTCAGCCAAGCAAAAGACAACAATTAATATTTCAGTTTGCTCACAGATGCCTTTGTCTTGACTGCTACCATGGAAGTTCACTGTAAGAAAGGCTATTGTGTTTACAAAAATGTGTGTGAGCGAAATGTTTACACAGAGCAGCTAGAAGAGGGCGAGAAAGCAGCGAAAGGAAAGGGTCCCCTGGAACTGGGTGGGTTTTCAGGAACACCACCATTTCCTGCAAGTTTGCTTGTTTCTGATTTTACTGCACTGAACCAGTTCTCATAGTGGCAGCATTGGCTCCTTGCTGCCCAGAAAAAAAGCTGCGTCTCTCCTAGACATGGGGTGCAGGTGGCAAGAAAGTGGCCTCAGTGCCGCCAGAGCCCCAGGGTGAAGTCAAGGGGATGGAGGGGATACATTTCCATCCTGCATCCTACTGCCAAGGCCTCTTAAATTAAAAGAATTGGACCAAACCCTGCCTCCAGTGTGCATCTAAGTCTGCCTCTGAATTCAAACAAATCTGGATGCATACGGGTTTGTGCCAGATTTGGCCCTGCTGCCTCCTTGCTCCTTATGCAGCAGGAGAGATTTACTGCCTTTTATGGCAGCTCCCGAGTGCCTCAGGTCCAAGGGATGGGGAATGCAGCACAGGTAAAAACCTGCCAGTTCCCAGCACATCAGGTACCCAAAACCATGAAAGCAGCATTTTGCTGATGTTCTCTTTCATTGAAGATTAAGCCTCCATTTGTTTTCCAGCATTTGATGTTTCATTCCTAATGATCTCTAGACTCAGTACCAAAGTTGTCTTCCTGACAGTGAATGCCAAGTGCGATTACTCACCCAGCTATGGATCCTCACCTCGATCTGATGGCTGTGCTGAGGGAATGCCATCATCGTGGGGATGGCCCGGCAGGGCTGCCGGCAGCCAGAGCATCCTGCCAGCCCCCGCGCTCTCCTTGCTTCCTCCTTCCCTCCCTCCCTTGCTGCCTCTCTTTTTTTTCTCTTGGGCTTAATATAACTGCACAAAGGCAACACTAAATAAGGCAAATATGCTTCCCAGTAACCAAAACTGGCAAAAACAAAGATGACATGTTTATATAATTAGTTACTCATCTAACTTTTTTCAGCTTTTCTTCCATTCAAATATTCCACAATGACTGCACAGCGCAGGCTATGAGTGAAGCTGAAATAGATGCGGAGCAAAGAAATTGTTCTTTTTTCTTTTTTCTTTTCTTTTTCCTTTTTTTTTTTTTTCCCTCTAAAAGCCATTATAGACCTTAGGTAACTCCTGAATCTTGGAGTCCCTCTGTGACTGCTTTCTGCTGTGAGAGCAATTCATTAAAAGTTAATTAAAAGGTGAAGTTCAATATGCAGTTTCCTTTAGCTAATCCTCCTAAGGCAGCTTCATATGGCACTAATGTATCCATTTTGTTGATGTTAGAAAACAAAAAGGCAAGATTGTCTAATTAAGAGGTTGGTGTTTACAAGAGAGAGGTTTTCTAATTGGTGATTCTGAGTCCAAATTAATCTTAATGTTGCTCATTTAAGCATTCTCAATCTAACTTGGACTTTTCCCCAGCAAGACCTTGCAAAATGTGAATCGTTTCCAGGACCTTTGATATAACAGTATTCAGCCTCCTTTCTCCTTCTGTGCACATACCCCTTTGGGGCACAATTCAGACCCCCCTTACCGCCTGAGCTGCTTTCCTCTGGCTCTGGTGCAGGAATCTTCCTAAGGGCTTTGCTGGCCAGCTGGCTCCTAAAGGTGGAGTTTCATCTCTGTCTTTCACCACGTTTTCACTCAAATATCTAAATATGTGTTGTATTTCCACTCACATCAGTTATTCTTCTAGTAATACGTTTTAAATGCCTTACAGAAATGAACACGCTCCATCTGATTATGTTGGTGCCAAACATATTTTTTGCCTAATAAAAGACAAAAGCGTAATAACTGTACTCATACTAATTCTGGTTTCTTTCGACAGTAGCTGTTGACTTCCTGTCTTTGCAGTGGGAATACAGAAAAAGAAAAGAACACTGCCCCCCTCCCCCCTCTCCTTAAAAAATATGAATTTACACTGTCCAGATATACTTATGAGAGAGGGTAAAAATATCCTAAACTGCTATCACTCAGTCAGTTTTGGCCACTCGGACTTTAATTTTGGAGACCATGCTGGTAACAGTATGTGGAAGAAATCTACAAATCATCACAAAAATAAAACTACCTCAAGAGAAAACCAATTCTAAAATACAGGCTGTCCAGGACAATTCTTTCCTTTTCAAAAAAATGGAGATGCTAACAATGACAGAACTTGATACGTTCATTAAGGACTGTCACAAAACCAAATTAAAATTGTAACCTGCCCAGAAAACAAAAGTGCCACCTCAGGGCTAAGCAAAGTGACATTTTATTTACAGTCTTTTACATTGACTTTTGTTTCTGCAGTCTTCATCCAGCTCTGTCCTCCAGCATGCTAGTGTTTTTCTCTGTGTATATGACTACCTGTTTCGCCTTTAAAAGAAGTCACATAGGCAGAGCATTTCCCACTTTCATCTCAATGTACTTCATGCGGTAATCTTAAAGCTCATCCCCAATATCTGAAGGTTAAAAAAATATCTCTTGCCCATATGATGCCTTTCATTGTCATCTCTACCTCCCCTTGTTTCTTCCTTCTCCTTTGTTCATTTAAATTGCTGGCCAACGACAGCCAAAAATAAAGAAAAAGGGGGTAAAAAGGCAAGGGAAAAGGTTCATTTCTTTGCAAAACCATGGAAAGCCCCGTACGTCTGTTTGTGCTGCGCCAAAGCTGCAGACATGTTGTGCCGGACTGAGAGTCGTGTGGTTGGAAACTATTTGCTACCCGCTAAAAAAGCCTCTTCTGGGTACGCCCTCTCATTCAAGGTATGGAGGCTAAAAGTGGGGCCAGCCTCCTACAATTCTAGCTTGCAAAATATACAAAAAAGAAGAAAGAAAGAAAAAAGCCTTGGTTCCCATACAGGAACGCCCAAGCCTCATGGTTTGTCTGCGGCGCACAAACACTAGATGCAGCACAGTATTTCTGGGAGCTGGAATAGCATTCTGGGTATACCAAAATTAAGAGGGTTGGGCATGTTTGTGAGCCTGCAGAGTTCCTCGCTCTGTGTTTTCCAAGAGAGAAATGTGAAAGAGTTTCCCAGTTATAGCTCCCATACCTTTGCTGAGGAGGGATGCCACAAATCACGTGAATAATTAGTGACACTCTTAAGCGTCTAGCACTGTGCCCATTTATTTTCTTGGCACAAAATGTATTAGTTCTACACTATTCATTTAACCTGAATTTAGCAAGAGATAAATTTTAGTCGGAAGCTGTACTGAAAGACAATATATACTGTATGCTGCAGAAAAATCTATTTGCTATAAGACCATAGCTTTCCCTAAAAAAAAAAAAAAAAAAAAAAAAAAAAAAAAAAAAAAAAAAAAAAATCAGGAGAAATAGCATGGAGTTAATTTAGATGAAAAGCTAATTTTTACATAGCTTTTGATTGCTCAAATCTTCTAACTAAGCAGCCTGCAGTGACCTTTTCAGGAATGCCATATTCAGAATTATATTCTCACCAAAAAATGCATATTTCTGTGATCCCCTCATTTAGATAATAGCTCTGTGCCTTTTGCTATAAATGTAGAGGGAAGGGAGGGGAGGAAAGAGAAAGTTTTTCTTTCTCTACACATGTTAATGGGACTTTTCAACTTAGCTGTAGAATTGAGGAACTTAAGCCTCTCTACCTGTTTCTGTTTTCAGGCTTTGAGCTCTTGCTGTGCCCCAGCAACCTCCATCCCACCTCTGAAAGGCCCTCAACAACCCATGGCTTTGTCTCTCTGTATTTTTCAGTTTAAGCTATACTCTACCAGGACCACTTTTAGCTTCCATATTTCAGCAGAAAAACAAACAGGAACAGAAACTGTTTGATGTATTTTAAGTAGAGAAGGCCAGTAAAATATTTTTTAATGGGGATACAAAGCCTTTCAGCCAACAGGATGCCAGTTCAGTTCAAGCCCAGATGAGGAATAACTAAAAGTTGATACCATCTAAAGGCTATTGAAGCCTTTGTAAAGTGAGTAGCCGCCTAAGTACCATTCCCAGTGGCCACATCACAAAAGCACACTAACAAGTAAGTCTGTCTTCAGCTTCTTTCTTGCAGTAAGAAGACATGAATGGCCGTGGGGACCAGTTATCCTTTCAGCAGGTTATCAACACTCCTGGAGGTTCATGCACCAAGCTGAAATCTGCCCAGTGTATCTATCATAGAATCATAATAGAATCATGGTCTGGTTTGGTTAAATTACAATAATATATAGATATAAGCAGTCACACCCTCTCACAAGCCTTCTTTGGTTGCTAATTCATGCAAATCCATTAAAATACAGCTTTAGGAAGCCAGGCTCTAAGCTCATCCCCAACCCCCTAAGAGAATGGATGGCTAGACTTGTAGCACGCATGTGGTCTGGTCAACCCATGTGTACCAGCCCTAGCTATGAGAAGTGCCACATCCCAGCAGAGCTGTACTGAGGAAACCTGTGCTGGCCACAGCAAGAAGAGTTGTGCCCAGGGAGGTACACAGCAAAGGCCAGCCATTCTTCCCAACCCACATGCACCCTCTCACAGTAAAAATATCCCATGCCTTTACAGAAACTCTCCTCCCCAACATCAGCACATGCTTCCCTCCCACAACTAAAGCTTTATGTGCTGACAGAAAAATAAGCAGGATTTTTCCTTAAAGTAGTACATGTTCAGCTGAGTAAACTCTGATTTACCCACACATCTCTCTGTAGTGCAAAATGAGTGAGAAGGGAAAAGGCACTGAGCAGAAGTCTGATTCAGGAATATAGGAATACAAACTATGTTTTCATGCATACACACAGACTTGTTTGCTGAAAGTTTCACATACATCAAATTAAAATAGATAAAGCAACAAACTCAGACACCATTTACCCATAGGGAACACACTCAGCCTTTATTTAGCCACTGAAAATTTACTCCTGCTTGTCTGTACCGCTAACCTGCTTGGGTAGACTGATGTTTTGATGCCAGAATACCCGTAGGGTTTCCAGAGAACACATCATAAGATTCAGAGCTACAGACACATCCTTGTAACAAAGCAAATTGGGCTTAGATGGGAGTCTTGTGCAGAGCTGCTCAGCCTACAGAGGGCTGAGGGCATTGGCAGAAGAAAGCTTTAGCACCTCAAGAAGTTTGCTGTAAAAATGTGGATACCTGGGGTTATGGGGTATTCTAGAGCTTGGAGGAGAGAGGAGAGTTCAGGATTATGTTCTGTGGTTATAGGGCAGAATTCATGTGCTACAAGTCACACCTGATGCTTTTAATCCTTTAATGAGTATGGCCCTATATTTTAATGTGCCTTTGATATGGCACTGAAGGCACTTCTCTGCCTCCCAGCGGTGTTTTAAAAGCAAAAACCTGGAAGACTGCGAAATACACACTAGTCACA
>JAVHNF010012501.1:16360-28079 GCA_034783455.1 Micropsitta finschii
CGCTGAATGACCTGAGCAAGCATGACCTATAGAGGGACACACATGGCAAAGATGCTTTTAAGTTCCCCCTTTTATTTGAGACTTAGGATTGCTTTAAGGTTCTCCATTTTCTTTTTTTATAATGTAGAGAGAAACTTAAAAGTGCCCCAACTTGTAATGAAAGCTGCAACGAATTTTAGCAAATAAAAAGCCACTTAAGGAAAAAAACACTACTGTCCTGGCTGGGAATTTTAATAGTGCTGCACTCACAGCCAGACTGCTTGTAACTTTTCTATTAAAATGTTAAATTGAGAGCATTAAACAGCTTCCAATTAAGGGGTATATTATCACCTCGATGCACAGGGAGTTTCACACGTAAATCCCTATGTATTAAGAAGAGACTATACCCTGTGGCTTTTTAAATAACAAATAAAAGTTAAAAGAGGTTTTGCAGGAGGTAGAAGAGCCATGGAAAAACTTATACTTTAACACAGTCTGAGTGAAAGAAAATGAATGTTTAAAAGTGTATGGAAAGAGTATTTGTTTCCTTTTTTTTCAACTCTACTATTCCCAAATATTTCCACCGGGACCTACTTACTAAGATGAAAGTCTAAGTATTCCATAGGACTGGAAGTAATGATTTTTGAAGGATTTTCATATACATAGGCTGGAGGTGCTATTGGTCTTGTCTTGTTAACACTGAGGGCATCCTTCCCATTGCCACAGTGCCTACTCTATGAGTCAAAGCTCATTTTTCTAAGGCAAAGGCAAATCTCTTAATTAATTTGAGTTAATATTATTAAAAAAAGTCAGAAACACTTAAGAAATGCCCCTTACCATCTCTCATGTTCCTGAGGGTCTTTTGAAGTAAGATGTGAAGGGCTGGAAGCCCCCCAGCCTATACACATACTTAAAATTTTTCAGGGTAAACTCAGGGATTAACGCACACTTGGAAAAATCGGACACTACTGACTAAGTTCGTTAGCAATTGTTGCATATGATTAAAGACAGAGGCAGTTAAATCAAGGTAAATCACTATGGTCACAGTGATGCCAAAAGCAAGTCCATCAGCCACCTTGACTCTTGATCTGTGCTTATAGCTCAGCTGGTTTGGTTTTGTCAAGGCAGGGAGGGCACACAACGTGCTCACAGTTGTTGAAACAGGAGAGACACCACGGACTGATGCTTGGTCCGGTGCATCTGAGTGGCCAGTTATTCCTGCTAGCCACATCACCTTGGTGAAGTCACCTTACAAATGGCTGCAGCCCATTAGTGCCTGTAATGAAAAACCTAGCAGATGTTTGTGGCCTTCTGCTAAGGAGCTACAGTAGCTGCATTTTGTGCAGTTCTCAGCAGTTTGAGGTAGACTTCAAATTCATGTAAGATAATTTGAAATGTAGTCAGGCTTTTTGCTATCAGACTAGAGAGATGAAATGCTGCTGGACCGGCAGGAGGAAGTTTGGCCAGCATTTTGTGCTCCTCGTTGTTAAGTTAGACATTGCAGACAATCAGGGTTCATGCCACCTGGTCAGGGACCACCTCAGAAGTTCTAAGTGCCACCCCATTTCTGTCCTGCTCTGCCTCCCTTGTGCCACAGTATTACACCTGAAGGACTCAGGCACCTACATGAGGGTCGCTGAAATGAATGGTCTTTCCCACCTCGTGCACAGGAGTAAGCATTTTACACAGAAAAACTGTGAATTGCAATACAGTGTAATTAGAGAGAAACACAGGCATATGAACTTTGTATTTATAATTTTAAACGTCAACTAAACCATAATATCATCTTATTTGCGGCATTCTGAATTAAGTAGGTTGTTAAAGGGGGATGCAGTAAATATAAGATACCAGTATTCTTTTTGTTTTGACATGGTGAATGGGACTACAGAGAGCATGCAGGGATGAAGGGTAAGCAAGGAAGGAGGAATAGAAGGGTGTTGCAGCTAGGCATATCAGGCTTTGCCTACAACTATTGGGTGCCTCTGGTCTGACCTTTTGCTATAAAATAGGAATAACTGTTGCTTTGTAGGTTATCGAAATAATAAAATAAGAGTTGAGGACTTGGTTGTATTAGAGAATTCCAAGCAAAAGTTAATGCAGTCTGTTAAAACCTTTTGAACAGAGTAGAGGAACCATACAATGGAGATATATATATTGCACACCTGACTGTGCAAGGCCTATATAGAAATGATTGCTGTTACATAGCAATAACCAAGTGTTACAAAATTGTAGAGTTGCTTTCAAATACAATATTTCCACTGAAATGGCATTTTGAAAAAACCTATGGGCTGTCCTCATAGTCTGCAAAAACGGGTAGGAAACAGTAAGCTTGAGCATCATTGTGTGTTATTAAGGGACCTCAGTTATTTCTTCCTGTGGTTGCTGGAATTTGCCTGCTTGTAACTGAAATTGTTTGGGCTTGGAGAGAAGGGGTGCTCAGTTACTAGTACCAATGTGAAAGACTTGCTATGTTGCTATGAAAAAGCTCCCTGCTGCTGTAGTTGTTCTCCTTACTGTCCCATGCTGCTTTCCCAACTCTGCCCTGCTCTGGCTAGATGGCTCTTGCAGAACTCAGTAGGAAGGAGTGCTTCTCACAGACACTTTCCCTGCACCTCTTCAGCTCCTCCTCCATCAGCTGGCCTGGAGGAGCAAAGGCAGGAGGATGCACCTTCTGTGGCAGCATGAACACACCTGTGCAAGCCATTGCCTTCAAAGGGGAAAGAGACAGGAAGAGCTGTCATTCCCCTTCTGATGCTTTCCTCCCTAACAAGCACCCTCAGAGCAGCTTCTTCATAGAATCTTGTACTGCAGAGCTACCATGACTTCCTCTGCTGTTCCAAAGGCAGCATCCACCTGGTCCGTCTTCTCCCCTTCATGAGACCGTAGTGTTTGGAGATTGTTTTCATGTCCCATCACACAAATGCAGCTTATAATTTCCATGTCAATGTGGCATTTCAGTAAATGGTATGGTGAAAGAAAAAATAACATTCAGGTACAAGTCTCGGGAGCCAAAGAGACTACCTAATTTCATATTTATGCACCATATACTTGAGAGTAAAAAGACTGGAAAGATTCCCCCCCCCTCTTCCACCACAGATGCTCAAGGAATATGGGATCTCTAAAAGCTTTGGCATAAATCCTTGGGTTTGCCTATATTATTAATCAACAGTCATCATTTATCCAACAGCTTTGAAAAACAAGATACAGCAACACAGACCAAAGTAGATTACTTTAGACACCTAGTTTTTCAAATCATGGCTTCAGTCTGTTCCCTTGAGATTTCTAGTTAAACTAATCCTCTCCTCTCCTTCTCTTCTCCTCTCCTTCTCTTCTCCTCCTTATGCTGTTTCTTTATTAAGTAAATGCTGACTATGTCCTGTGAGTTTAGGGTAGACTGTTGGTAAACCTGTTATCTATCACAGTAATTCATAGAATCTGGCATGTACCAGATGGACAATATTCCATTGTTTAAAGTGAGCTCTGTCAATCTTTGCCATTGATATTAAACAAAAGTCAGGATTATTAAAGCATATGGGTACATGGCCTCACACACTGATTAAGCCTTTGCTTTGAGAACACGACTGCTGTTGTTGAGCATTCTGAAAATATATGTAGTGTGCTACAGTACACAGGGAATCACAGATGTCAAGGGGAAATGACATGTGAAAGCAGTGTACGTTTAAAAATGCAGCACTACTGTACCTTCTTAAAAGAAAAAGAAACTTTCCTCCTTTTCCCTCCTTCCCCCTGTTGCCAGTTAAAATGAACTGTCAGAGCCTGGATAAAGATACAAACAGGATTGCATACCTTACCAAGCCTACAGTGACTCTTAGACTTTGATCTAATTCTATTTGCTGCTTTATGATGCATGAAGCTGTCAGATAAAGAGGTGTTCAAAAAAATCCACTCGAGCTGTCAGGGCTGACAAGTCCTGTGATGGATTACAGAGAAAACAAAAGGGTTATCACCTTAACCACAAACATTTATATCTTTTTTTCATAAGGGTGCTTCAATCAACATGTAGTTACCAGGGTGCAGGTTGTTGTGAGCCTGTAGGAACACAGATCCAATGACACATGTTGAAACAGCATTTAAAAAGTACAACACACATGCATTGGCACTAATATGCTGCTGACATGGTACAGTTGTGCTTACTTAGATCAAAGATAAGAACCCTATAGTTTTCTATATAAAAAGGTCTCCTTTCTGAAGAACAGATTTCCCCCTCCCCACCCGTCTTTCAAAGATTAAAGACAGTCATAACAGTCTGAATGGGGTTTAACTCAAAAAAGCCCAGTACTTAAATATGCCCATATGATTAGTTACACAATAGAAACTTCAGCACAGAATGAAGAGCAGTTAGCATTTGGCTCATGTAGAGGAAAAAAACCATTGCACTCCTCCTTTTTCAACATCAGAAAGCAATCTCATGGCCCATTCATCTACCATCTCTTCCCCCTCCCTCACCAAAGTCTATCAGTTCTTAAAAGGCCACCACAACAAACAACGTTGGACCTGAAATTTGTCAAACAAAGCTAATATTCTACCTCTACCATTGCATCTTTGACACTCTAGTGAAAAGAAGATAAGAAAATACATCAAGATTCTTACTTGAGCTGATAATACAGGAGTTTTACCTGTGATTTACACTTCGGATCAAGATTGGACATATTCTTTTTCGGTCAGTACATCCATACGTTGCAAGTGACCAGAGGCTATGCTATAGGGTACTCTGATCCCATTTAATTCTTCAGCGGTTGTTTTTTCCCCCATTTAATGATAGTGATAACAAAGTAGGCTTAACACTATCCATAACTGGATTGGATTATAAAAGGAATTTGACAATTTATGGAGGATAAATTGTCCTGTAGCTACAGAACAGGGTGACCCTTATTAAAGAAGCCCAGGAAGTCTCTAAGTCACAGGTTGCTGGAATCTGGGGAAAGTGTCAGGAAAAAGATTATTCTGTGTTTGTCCTCCTTCCCCATCTTTTGCTAAAAGGGCTATTACTGGCTACTGCCTATATGGACGTTTGGTCCAACCCCTTATACCTCCCTGGTTCTAAATAAAGTTGCAGCTCCAGCAGGAAGATTTCTGCCAGAATATACATACATGTAGCTTATGTATACCATACACCATTACATATGTATGTTTGTAGCCTAGGTGGAGCCTGCCAAATTAGTAGTGAGCTATAGATATTAATGCAAACCTTGTCTATTGAAAAAAGGTTAAAAGTGAGGCATTTTCACACATAATCTTATGCACAGGTGAATTTCTGATGTGCTGGATGGGAGAAAAGGCTTCATTTTACTTGGCAGGGCTACTGTAAAGTGAGAAAATCACTTGGATTTGGATACTGAGACAACAACAAAACCGTCCTGAAATCCCCAAAGCTGGGTTGTAAGCTTATAATCAGCAGAAACAGGATTTCAGAAGCTAGAAGGAAAAAACAGAGAATCCCAACAATAGCAGCATAGGGCCAGGTTCTGTGTTTATGTACAAGGCTATTGCCCCACGGTACAGGAGCCTGGGCTATGTGCCCTGTGAAACAGAGCAGACTTGAACACTGGAGTGGGTGTATCAAAGCAAGACAGAAGCAGAGAAAGATCTCAGGGAGAAGCGTTTGAGTCAGGATGAAGAAAGAAGAGGCAAAATGACAGGACTGAAGAGAATTCTCTCACACAGATACGGACCACCTGACAATCCCAATAAATCACACTGGTATTAAAGTTCTCCTTTCTGATGTCTAAAGAGAGAAAAAAAAAAAAAAGACAAAGCTTCCAAGCATGTTGCTTACAAAACAAAATTTAGAAGTCCTCTTAAATACCTCTTTAGCTACACCAAAACTGGACACCATCTTGGTTAGCAGCTGTGGAGGGAGGGAGGACACCATTTCTTCAGTAATTCTTGTAAGGCTGTTTCCCACCTCAGCCCTACCTCTCTGGCGCAACTGTCCAAGCACTAATAGACACAAGCATTACCATCATTCATTAAACTATATTCCTATGCCATAGCCGTCCAACAAACCAATAAAACTCCTTTTCAAAAAGTTGAAAGGCAAGCTGGTTCAGATAGACCATTATTAGTATGCATGAAGTGTACATTCACAGGCAATAATACAGTGGGAATTCAGCTAGCCTGAGCATAGGCTGATGTGAAGCATATGATATTACTTATGTAGGCATGAAAGCAATCTGCTTTAATATCAGACACTTTAGTGCAAAGAATGTCAGGGTTACCAAAGGTTAAAGACAGGCCGTTGGATTTTTTCATTGCCTTTTTCTTTTTTTTTTTTAGTATGAACTGAAAAAATGTGGGATGACTCTTTCGCATTTTCAGCTTTTGGGGGCTGCTGCATAAAATGGTACTAAATGATGCAAGTTAACAACAACAAGGTAAAAACAAAAAGGCA
The DNA here is from genome assembly GCA_034783455.1 of Micropsitta finschii. Classification (NCBI taxonomy): domain Eukaryota; kingdom Metazoa; phylum Chordata; class Aves; order Psittaciformes; family Psittacidae; genus Micropsitta; species Micropsitta finschii. The sequence goes on from JAVHNF010012501.1 coordinate 22,752, forward strand.
GCAAGTGCCACAAAGCATAATACGTAGAGAAAAAAGAGTGTAAGAAATGGCCAACTTCCATTCAGCTGATGTTGGTAAGTGTTGTCCTCAGCCTGAGTTTGCTTGCAGGATTGGAGCATCGTCCCATTGAGCCAGAGCCTTCAAGGAGTGCTGAATGGAGGCACAAAGCCTCAGAGGCCAGATTCCCACCTAACCATGCTGCCTGCCATCCTTGGTTTCTCACACTGATTCTGGGAACTGCAGATTTCCACATCACTCTGCTGTCACACATCTGGCCTGGCAGGACAGGGGCAGTTTGCTGTGTTTTCCTTATCAGGAGCTTGATGGTTTGCTACACTGCCTGGCAGCGGTGTCAGCCAGTGCACCCCATGGGTGCCAACAGGATCAGGCCCCCTTGGTACCTTGCTGGCCCATGGTCCCTGTGAGCTCTTGCTTGCATTCCACAATGAACAGCTGCTGCAGTACTTTGAACTTTCACTTTTCCTTTACTAAAATTAAAACCCAGGCACATAACCAAGCTCAGAGCTCCCCAAACCTCAGGTGGGAAGCATTACTGAGAACAGAAGCCAGGCGGGCTGCTTTTCAGAGGCTGATTGCTTTTTCAGAGTGTATTAGCGTCTATTTATTTCTCCAGCACTGGAATCTTTGGGTATTGGGGAGCCTAAGAAAAGAAGGAGCTCTTAAGCAGGAGGATGAAGAACCAAGAGAAAGAACAAAAAAGGAACAGAAAATGAAGATGCTTCTCTCATTTTGCTCAAAAGCACAGTTCAGTTTCTACTTGTTTCCGTATGTTACGGAAAATAAAAATTGTAAATATTAGGGAGAAATAATGGAAGCCTTTATGAAGCCATTTGCTTTCATAACCCACTGTGAAGTGACTAAATCCCCTTTATACTTACTGAGAGCCTTCTCTCAGGCTGCTGCTACCTGTCTGTTAGTCCTCATGCAGGACTGTGCCTGTAGTTGACAGTTTATGACACATGCAAAAGAAAGAAAGAGAGAGGGAGAAAGAAACAGAGAGGGAGAAAGAAAGAGAAAGAAGGGGGGAGCATGCAGTGAAAGGAAGACAGATGGGCCTATCAGTTATGTATATTGCGACCCACCTGCCAGTCACAGCCCCATGGGAATGTGGCATAATAAATACTGAAAAATGGAAAGTAGGAATTAAACTTAAAAAAACCCCAACCAACAGAAAACCCCACCAGCAGCCAAACATATTGAACAAAGTAAATTGTCTGGAAGGGAGAAGTGTAATAAAGATTTTTTTAGGAGCATATAAATCAAAATTTCAAAAGAAATTTGCTAAATGGGGTCTCAGCTCATGTGCAGTCAGTGGCAGGAGGGTGTAAATTGTGGATCTAGAGAGTATGATTGCCAGCACGCCTAGGTATGAGGGGGTTGATTCAATAAATATTCATGCTGGCAGCATGAATGCTCTAAGCTCACACCCAACCCCAGCAAACCCAGCTTGGCCACACTCCCCCCTTCATGCTCCCCCAGAAGCCTCTGCATGTTCTTGCATTGCCCTCAGCTAAGTCTCACTGCTTTTTATGGCTGAGTGTGTATGTGTGTGCACATATGTGTGTACACGTGTGTGTGCACATGTGTGTGTGCACGTGTGTGTGCACATGTAGGAGCCCAGCCGCTGCAGACCAGACCTGACTTACTCCTCCTAGCCCTGTCTCATTACCTGCCTTCCCAGAGCTCAGCAATAAGCTCATCTGTGAGACCTCCAGCTCATCATGACCATCTAAAACAAATTCACTGAATGAAAAATCCCTCTTGCTAAGATCAGAAGTAATCAAACACCATTCTTCCTATGCTGTTTCACGAAAAACCCTGCTTCTTCTCTCACAGTCCAGCAGATCATCTCTTGCTTCTGTTACACATGTTCTTCACTCCAACCCTGAAGATGTTTCTACAGCTTCATGGAAATACCACCTCATGCCAAGCACGTACTCCTCTAGACTCCAGAGTCTCCCCATAAAGCCTGAATGCAGACCTGTGGAAAAACAGTTTCTCGCCTTGGTCAGGGACCATTGTGCATTCAGAGACACCAGCATCTGCCTACCTGTTTGTGGTAAAATCTTGCATCAGTCCATGGAGGTAACTCTTCCCTGCAAAATTCCCTCACTTATTTAACAAGGACAGGTATTCAGTGGCAGAAGCACTGTTTTCCCTTCCCTTTCTGCTCCCCTCTCCCATCTCTGATTTCATACTCATCTTCTGTATTCTGTCCCCTTCCTGTTGCTGAAGTCCTTCTCCCTCTCCTTCTTTCACCTCTCATCCATTCATTCCCCCATCAGGCAGATATGCAAATAAACTTTAATTCTAATTTAAGGGCCTATTTGATGTAGGCTCTATTTAGCCAGGAAAAAAAAACTAATAGTAGCTGAGTTAGTTTCTACTTTGACCTTTTCACTGCTTTTAACCTTAAGATTTCTTTGTCTTCACATCACAGACAGGGAGACAGGGCAGTGTTATTTAATTGGTTTTAACAATGTGTGAACTGAGTTAATTACATAAGAGAAAATATTAGCAGAAACATTTGCTTCCCTTTCTGCATAAGGAAAAAACCTAAAACCTTCCAAAGGAAGAGATGTGTGTGGCTGGAGAATGCTTTTGCCATTATTGGCTATTAAAACCATGGGTGGGGGGACCAGCTGGAGACTCACAGCATCTACAGGGATTGGGAACCAGCAAAACAGAGATGGTCTCATAGCGTATTGCTCCACCTGGGCAAGCGTCATCTGGCTTAACAGCACTAGGTAAACCCACCTTTGGTGATGACATTCTCTCAAAGGTTTCTTTGTGAGATCGAAGTCCCCACATAGAAAGAAATACCTACACTTGTTCTCATGCTCATCCAGCATCTCTTTCTTCACAATCAGCTATTTGTTATTTTATCTAGCTACTTTTGATCCCAAATGTTAATATGTGAATCTAAAATTTTGAGGGTTTTCACTAGTTCTGCATAAACCCTTGATCCAAAATCAGTAGAATAACACCAGTCGAGTCAAATGTATCTCTGAACTACTCACTCTAGGATATGCCACACATGAAGCTGGTCCTCACTTTCAGCAGCTTACTGAGGACTTTGCCATGTGGCTTGAATAGTTAGATCAGAAATAGGCCTAGTTGGCTGTTGGGGACAGTCTTCTCTCAGACCTCCTCCATTAAATATGAGGACCTAAATATCAACTGTTCCATATTAGTGATGATGTTTAATATGCATGAAATCTGAAACTCAAATACATCCTACAGCAAACACATGAGATGACAACAGAAAGCATTTTCTCCTGCAAAAGCAGTAGCTCAAACCACATGGAAATCAATGGTGTTGAAGAAGATTGACAGAGGCAGGTATGGAGATTGGAGAATTTTACTGGAAAGTGGTGTCAGGAGCATGAATATAAAGGGTATACAAACCTCTGCAGGATGTAAATGCTGAGAATGAAATTATATTTGGGCTACTTAAGTGAAATGTGTTTTCTAATCAGATAGACACTTAAAGTGAGCATCAGTTGAAAGCAATGAGACTGTGGAATAGATTTTCGAAGGAATTAAAAGCAAAAACCCATGAAGCTAAGGCATGGGAACAACTACTCTTGTGAAGGATGAATTAAAGGTTGATGGGTTTTCCTACACAAAGTGCTCAGGCTTTGGGGGTCAAATTTGTATGGGTTGCACACTATCCTTTCAAAACACGATGATCAATTAATTCATTCTGTAATATGCTTTGAAAGTAAAGAGCTGCTAACACTGCTGTGCTTGTCACCAACTCCCATTTCATGTGGTTCATGAATTAGCATTTCTCTTTGCTTGATCTCTTACTCGTAATCAGAGATGATTGCAACAGGAAGTGAGACCTCATCCCACGTCAGCTGGCAGAGAGAATGTGTGTTCCTGACTTCACTGTGCCTCATAGCATGTCTTTCTTGATCAGCCACTTCAGTGTATGTCAGTTGTGCCACTGTGTCTCTGATGAGACAGGCAGATCATTGCATCTAGGGAAAAGGCGGCCCATAAAAAATACTCACCAGTGCTCCACCAGCCAATGGTTTCCCTATTGAAGCAGAGTGATTTACGGGTGATGTGTGCTGCCTGGGAGATTAATCTAAGTATCAGCCTGACAGTTTTCACACTGGATAAGTATAAAATTGATGGATGAAAAAATATAAAAATATGTGCTGCATGTTTAATATATTTTCAATCTTTCCAAAAGTATACGTAAGAAATCTTTATGCTCCTTCCTTGGAAGAAAAATATTATTTGATCCTTCTTTAAACTACCAGTACTGCAAGCAGACATCAGGATGGACACCACAGATGTGAAGCTCTATTAATTAATACTATTGCTGGGACCTAAGTGGCTAATGCAGCAGGTAAGGTCACATCCAAACCCACATCTCTATGATTCTACAATTAAATCCGGATGGTCAGGAGAAGAACCAAGTGTGATCTTCCAAATATGCATAAAATGCAAAGGATTAGGATTTAGGAAGCAAGCCTAGGAAGAAAAAAAAACAAAAGGCAAGAAAAAGGAAAGATGGCTTGTCAGCTATCAAACTTATACATTAAGAAATGGTTTCACTGAAGAAGCACAGATGAATAGGAAAGAACATTTACAGTGCTAATACAGCAGTAGGCTCACACAGAAACCCAGTGACACCCAGGGCTGAAGATGAAAAAGTACAGGGCAACAGATCTTGGGACAGATAAGTCACTCTGTCACATCTACACTTCATTTTCAGGAAACAAGAGGAAAAGACTACACTTCAGATTTTATTGACTCTGCATTCCATACGCTGCCTCTGCTTCACAGAGCAGCACTTCCTTTTGCAGGTCCTCAACCTGCCATTGCCATGCATTGAAGAGAATAGCTTAACATATACCATCTGAGATGTGTGTCCATCCCAGTCTGGGTTTGTCTACACCATCAGCCTGGAGGCTGCCCATAAATTCCATCGTGATGGGTGTACAGACAGCCACTTAGGATACAGAAGCTCAGGCATGTCTGGAGTGCTCTTTTTGGAACACAGAGGGTTCTGCAGGTATATGTCTACCAATGTATCTTCATGCTACTAGGGCCTCAGACCATCCACAATCATGCTTCTAGAGCTGTATATCTGTTATTTGGGTGGGAAGCAGGGCGATTTGGAGCCAGAGTTCCCACATTCACAGTCACTTCTGAACCTACATTTCCCCACTGGTATAGATACAGTCTCCACAAACCCCAAGCAAAAGATCCACTGGGCAAAAATACCCTTAGGAACTTTTTATGGGATATTGGTCTTTTTTTTTTTTTTTTTTTTTTTTTTTTTTGAAA
>JAVHNF010012506.1:8415-29530 GCA_034783455.1 Micropsitta finschii
TACAGGAGGTGCTCCAGTCCCTGATCATCCTCGTGGCCTCCTTTGCACTTGTTCCAACAGTTCCATGTCCTTTTTATAGAGGATGATGGGGATGGACTATTCATTATCCCTGTTGCCCCCCCTTCAGATACTGGAAGGCTGCTGTAAGGTCTCCACGCAGCCTCCTCTTCTGTGGTACCTTGTATAGGGGTTGTCTTCAGGCAAAAATGGATGAAATTACTTAAAGAAGAAGATTTAAGGTCTTAAACTTATTATAGGACAGATGAGAAAATGAAACACTTTTCTTGTTGCAGATTATCAGTTTAGGATTGCATGCCTGTGATAAAGGTATGGCAAAATTAAGTCACTATCTTTCGGACAGGGCATGAAGTTAATAATACATTGGGTATTCCTGACCTTTTAAACAGGAGGACTTTGTGTTTCTGTGCTTGTGGAGTTGGGGCGGTTGTGCCAGAATGGGCAGAAGGTGGTGGTGGAGGAATCCCTTCTGGCTGTGGGGAAGGATCAGAATGAGGGGGGCAGGAAAACAAAGAGGCCCCTTGCTCTGTGGCTTGGTTTTCCCAGTACTTGCTGCTATGAAGACAGCATGAGAAAATGGCTTAGCAGGTACTGTGTGTTACTTTACTAGCTGGTTTACTAGTTGTTTTTCTGTGCAGGGATGGACGACTTGTTCCTTTTGCTTCCCCTCTCCTCCTCCAGATAGGCTCAGATTTCTTTTCCTCCCAAGTGCTCCATGTTGGCAGTTTCCCCTTAGATTGGGTTGGATAAGACCTTAAATCTCCAATGTCCTTTTTCTTTTGTCATCTGGCTGCTTGCTTGGTGCCAAATAGGATTTTAGGAATCTTTAGCATTTCTAGGACTCCTATTGTAGCACACTTGGGATTTCCTGGTTATCACTGCTTGCTTTAATACCCATCTACCTCTGCAGTGACCCTCGGAGCAGGAGGATCCACCTGGGAGCTGTGTCTTATGAAAAAGGCTTTTTGTGATCTCTGGGGAGAACCAGCCCGAGCCAAGAAGCAGCTGTGTTTGTGGAGCTCCTGCTCCCAGCTCCCTGCTGTTTACCGGCATCGCTGGAGAGATTGCTTTAGGTTTGGGGGTATTTGGCGTTAAATCAGTGCCCTGCCCTGGTGATAGCGACCGGCCCTTCTGTGACCCGCAGCTCTTGTCTTCTGCAGATGCTGTTTTTCTGGGGTGTGTATTTAGGCCACCGCTTCCAAGGCGAGGTTTTTTTTTGGTGCCTGGTAACAGACCTTTGGATCCTTTGCCGTTTCCTGCCTGCAGCTCCCGAAAGCAGCCTGTTGGCAGCAATCCCGCATGCAGGGATCCGGGGCTGGGTGTGGGGATGGATGCTCTCCGCAGAGCAGTGCAGTGCTTTCTGCCTCTGCTCCGGGTTCACCACCAGCATCGTTCGTGCTGCTCCCCGGCCGGGGTTATGTGAGGACCTGGAGACTGTGCTGCATAGGAAGCTCTGCAGTGAGACAGAGGGATGATAAACAGCCAGATGGATCCTCCAGTGTTCCTGCACAGGAATACTTGCCTTGTAAACACACCGGCCCTGCCGTGACACAAACCAGATTTGCTTGCCTTATATGCTGCTCCTGGGAAAGATGGATTCGTTTTCCAGCAGGGGAAGGGGAATGTGATGACAGCGTTTGCTTGCTCAGGCTCCATCTAATGTTCTCTGGATGATTTTTGTTCAGCAGCATCTCTAAAACAGATAAAATGCTGGTTATGCCTTTAGTCCTAGAAGGCTCCCGCAGTGTCCTGCTTTGAGGCCCGCTGAGGCTGACGTGGTAGCGATGCCCATGTGAATTTGGGGGATGGAGTGACCCAAAAAGGGAGGTGGGAGGGGATTCTGCTGTCATCCTGCAGCAGAATCTCTGTGCATTGACCAGCTTCAGGAGGTAGCAGCCAAGCTCTCAGCCTACGACATCAGAGCTTCTCCCTGCAATCGCCAGCTTGCAGGCCAGCATTAGTGATGGAAACTGGTTAAATGATGGTGGTTTGGGAAAATGAGGAGCTCATCCTTTCCCAAGAGGGTGGGAAGGTCTTTGTGCTCTGCTTGCTGCACTCTGCTTTTGGGTCCTGAGTGGAAGCAGGGGCTGGAGAGCCAGCCTGGGAGTGCTTTTGGTGTTGAGGTGGCAGCGTTGGATGCTGTGGGCTGCTTCTAGCTGTGCCTACAGAGAGCTTTGCTTTCCCAATAGATCCTTGCAGAACCAGCCTGGTCTGCTCTCAGCAATGCCATCATACCTGGTAGGAGCCCAGGCACTGAAGTGGGGAGGTGGCAGGAACATGAGGTGCTATTGCCTGCTGTTTGATGCAGAGTTCAGCAGCTTCATACCTGCACCGGGCAATAAAGCCCTGGATATTCAGTGTTTGTGGTTGCCTTCCTGCACCTACCTCCTAGATAGTGTGCTTGGGCATGCAGCTGATGCAGAAATAACCAGCTTTAGCCCCTCTCTACAAGGGAGTCTGCTTTCATGGAAGGAGACAGCAACCTAGCTAGAAATGGGAACTCAAGCAGCAGCACAGTTTGTGTTTGTCTCTGCTCCGTCTTGTCGCAACAGGAACTTTCTGGTCTGCTGCAAGGCTTTGGGTGCTGACCCAAGGTGCATAAACAAACCTGGCAGCTCAGGGTGTTGCAGGGTGTGTTGAAGGCTGTGCAGTGATCACAGCCTGTGTCTAACAGCTCTTGGCTATAAAGAAGGTGATGTGTAAAAGAGCGTGGCCAGGGAAGGTGGTGATGGCTACGGAGTTGGGGTAAGGAGCTCTTAAAGAAAGCACAAGGGCAGGAGCCACACACTCCTGTGCTAAAGGTAACTGATGCAGAGTATGCTGCCAGTCTGGAAAGAAGCAGTGCCATTAAGCCCATAACTCTTGGGCTGTAGATGTTCCCTAACACTGCAGGCATCAATGCAACCTGGTGAGCAAAGTCATTCTTGAGTACAACCGGCTGCTTCAGACTGTGATATCTGGGAGTCTTAATCCTAAATGCCAATATCTTCTCAAGAAAGCCTCCTTCCCTTCCTTGTTTCAACCCATCTTTTCCTTCCCCAGCTGCCCAACATGTTTGGTGACCTCCGCTCCACGTTCATTGCCCTGATGATTGGCTCCTATGCTTCCTCTGCTGTGACTTTTCCAGGAATCAAGGTGAGGCTGTGGGATAAATGACTCACAACCGGTGCTGTTTGCTGGCATCTTGCTCCATTTAGCAATGATGCGGCAAGGAAGAAGGGACTGTTTGGTCAACCACTTGGAGATGTGCAAGATGCAGTTCCCTTCTGGGTTAGAGACTGCCCAAGTGGTGGCCTCAAGAATGCAGCAACTGCTGCAGAGAGAAGGGTCTGTTAGTAATAGACACTATCACCACTATTACACTGCTAATAGGCAGTAGTGGTTTAAAGGTGGTAAATGAGTGACAAACTGAAGATCTTTTTTTATGAAAGACTGGGGTTTTTTATTCTCTAAGATATATATATATATATATGTATATATATACTTAATACCCGTGTGTATTTAATCTGTGTGATTGTTAATGGTGGTTGGCTTTGAACACAGAGTGAGCAAACCGCACTGAAGGAGATGGTCACTTGGGCTGCCTTGGTGCAGCAATAGTGGCTCTGAACCAAGGTGTTTCATTGCAGAGTTAGCATAAAGGGGCTATGGTAAAGGTGAGCTTCAGGTGTGCAGGGAAGTTCTTGCTGGCTTCCCAAGGAGAAATGCATGGTATTCCAGCTCTAGCTGCTGTTCAAGACGTGCATACACCTCTATTTCTAAGCTGTGTGTCACAAACCTGCCTTTTGTTACTACTTGAGTTAAACCCATTTTAAAGCAGGACGTTCTTTCCCATTGCTTCCTCTCAGTCCTCATTCAAAGACTGTTGAAGTATCTTTCTGCTCTTATAGCCAAAACCATGTTCCCTTGTGATTTCCAGGTTATATATGACTTTGGGGTCTCCTTCATCCTTATTCTGCTGGTCTGGGCAAGCTGTGCAGGATTAGTTTTCCTCAACTGCTTCTTCAACTGGCCCCTGGAGCCTTTCCCAGGACCAGAAGACATGGACTACTCGTAAGTGTCCTCTAGACTGGCCTTGAGGGCTGATCCCCTTCTTAATCCTCTAGGAAGAGCTGTCACAACTCATTTGGAGTGGTGGACAGGGAACTCCCTTGCATGTTGTTTATTGCTGCCACTTCTTAGGCTGAGGATTTACGTCTGCCATTAGTGTTATGTCTTGACTGGTGGATATCTGTGGGAAGTGGAACTTTCCAAAGCATAGGAATTACGAAGGGAAAACGAGCTGTCAGTACTCGCAAGTATTTCTATATTGACCTGTGCCAAACGGGCCCAGGGGAAGCATCTCTGTGCTCTGGATCCAGACCATTTGTAGGCTTGTCAATGGAAACTAGCTCATTAAATCCACGCATAGCCTTTCATCCTGCAGCTTTAACTGCCTCTGACTCCTTGCCCTGTGTTGCAGCTCTCATGCTCTCTTTGCTACCCGACAGGGTGAAAATCAAGTTCAGCTGGCTGGGATTTGACCACAAAATCACTGGGAAACAGTTCTACAAGCAAGTGACGACCGTGGGGCGCCGGCTCAGCGTGGGGAGCTCCATGAAGGGCCCCAAGGAGCCGACAGCCTTGCAGGAGAACAACAAACTCTGCCTGTCCACGGTGGACCTGGAAGTGAAGTGCCAGCCTGACAATGCAGGTGTGGTTCTGTGAGTGGGATGCTCGTGTTGGCACAAGGCCTCTTGGCCTCTCTGTTGGCCCCAGAGCTGTTTGTAAGAGATATATGTGATCTGTGCGTTGCCAGGGCCGTGTGCCAGCCACCAGTATTTAAACACAAGCTCAGCTATATAGGGAATCCTGTTCTTATATGCTTGCCTAAATGTACCATATGGTGTTGCCAGCAGTGGGGACAACAGCGTGGGTGACCGGTGTGGCTGCAGAAGGGCAGTGCATGGTCACTGCTGTCTCGTAGACTGTTGCCATCATGACCAAGCCCTTCTTTACGCAGTGATATGTCCAAAAGTCAATGGTTTGAAGCTTCCTTTTGCCTTCTTCAGAGACTCTATTATTCCGTCTGCAGCTTCTCCCTCCTTCATGAAGAGTGTCTTCAGTCCTATCTTGTTGCTCAGCCTTATCACCATGTGTGTCACTCAGCTGCGGCTCATCTTCTACATGGGAGCCATGAACACCATCCTTGAGTTTCTGTCTGGAGATAAAGATCAAGGTAGGGTTAACCTGAAAACATCCATCTGCTTCCTTGGAAGTGGGGCATGACCTGGACCTGGTCCTTACAGGAGGCCAGCGAGCCTGATGACTCAGCAGATACACAGTGTATAGCCATTAGTGGTGTCAGGGTGCTGCTAGGGTCTAGTGGAGGGCTGGAACTAGCCCAGGACAGCGGGGCAGGGAGGCAGACACTTGAATGTCAAGTTAATTTTAGCCCTGTGCCTGTTAAACGTTGTTCCGTGTTATTTCCCCAGATGGGCTGATCAAAGCAGCCACGGGGCTGCACCGTGCTAATTGTTTTTCATGGGAGAACCTATTTCATCAGGTGTCTGCCTTGGTTATCCTAAGCAAACCCAAAGGATGGCGTAGCTGACTCCAGTGACTAATGGCTGGACGTAGAGGTGTCTCAGCCCAGCAGCTGGGGGTGGCAGAAGTGAAGTCATGGTTGGTTTGTGCAGCTTATTGTGTGCTGGGGAGGCTCGGGGGCACTCGTTGCCCTGGCCTTGTATTTATAGCTCTGATTGAGTACATGGAGCAAACGGGAAGGAATACATTAGCTTGCTGTTGTTGAAAAGACCCAGGATTGCAAAACAGGATTTAGCCTTCCCCCCTCCCCTCGCCCGTATGTGCCCTTTGTAGTAAGATCCAGTTTGAACTTGTTAAATCTGGATTGCATGAAGCTGATAAATCAAGAGGCACGCCTCTGAAAACAGGAGGCAGCTCTGGGGGAGGGATGGAAACTGGGAAACTCCAAGTGGCCTGGCATTCCCTGAATCGCTTTGTTCCTTGAGCCTTTGACAGCCCGCAGCATTCAGCTCTTTATCTCCTGGCTCAAGAGCTCATTTCGACGTGAAACAGTAAACAGGGCAAACTCCACACGCTGCCTGCCTTGCCCAACACTGCTTCGGTTTCTGCTTACCTTGTAACTCCTCCACCCGGATTCTTTCCTGTTTCCCCCTTTTCCCCTGGCTTGCTTTAGTTATTTCTCTTTCATTTCCCCCCTCTCCTTCCCTCCTTGGTATTTTAGACTTACATATGTGCTGCCAACTGTCTACAGATCAAGTCCCCGTGTTAATAAAGGGATTGTCCCTTGGGCGTCTTGCATTTTCGCTGTGCCACCTTTAAGATTTCTTCCCGTTTTCCCTCTCCTCCCCCTGTGTTAGCCCGGGCTCACAGTGCAGTCCAATGTCTTAGTGTTTCCATAGCATCAGCAAAACAGTGGTATTGTCTAGTCGCAGCAGTGTCAGGCTGCGAGAACGGTTCCAAGGCATGCGGAGCTCTCTAGACTGTAATCTGTGCGGATCAGGAGAGGGTGGGATGCTGCTCCCTTGCATTCCTTGTTCTTCTTGCAGTTGTTTACTTGAACGTGGTTTGTTTAAAGAGCTCCCTCCACCTGCAACCGCTCTTGGGAGCGTTCAGCAAGGGAGGAGGGGAGTTGAGTCAATCCTGCAAGTGTTATGGTCAAAGGAAACGTGAATATTCCTGAGCCAGGAGAGAAGGATGTGGGGAAAATCACTCGGGTAGTGAAGTCTTTTAAGCTGCAGTGGGGCACCGTGGCCTTGAAGCAGTTATGGTGACTTAGACCATGTCATGAAACCTAGACATGAAAGGAGCAGTCAGCCTGTGGCTACTTAACTCCTGAAAACCCCCCCAGAGATGGGGGGGAGAAGCAAAGGAGTTTGGTAGCTCTGTAAATCATCCTGTAACGGTTAAAGGCAGGCAGCAGAGGGTAGACCTGATGTCTAGAACCTGAAATCTGGCTGCATCTTTACTGAATTGTCACCTTGCCTTCGCATGTGGTAACACTTGGAGACCTTGGGTAGAGTTAGGGAAGGAAAACTTGGTTGTACGAGGTGCTTGCTCAGGGGAACTTATAGGGAAAGACATGTAGAACAGTGGATGTAAAGGGCTGTTCCCATGTGTCCACCCTTTGTTTGCTCTATTCAGGCTTCTGCTTCTGTCCTCTCTACTTCTGGTGGTATTTGCTAGGTATTGTTTGCTTTATTTCTCCATAGGAAAGGGTGTTCTTTCAGATGATAGATAAATTGAGGAGGCCTTTTACAGCAGCTCCTATCTCTCCTCCTCTTCTTTTTTGCTGATCCCATAGATTTCATTCCCTGCTTCACATTGGCTTCTGCCCTTGCTGTGTGGAGCCCAAGATTAAGTGCTCAGAATGGCATGAAGAGGCAAAGCGTGACAGCATGGCTTGCTTCTTACCCCCTGTTAAAAAATAACCAGACAAGAGCAAACCAGCTCCAGGAGTGCTTGTGATGCCACCTGCCTCTCCTGGCTACAGCAGTTGCTATAATGAGATGGGGATGTGGGGCCACTTCAGGCCTTGCCTTTGAGGAGGTAATGGGGGCATGAATGTGAGGTTGGAGTTGGAAGTGCCTCTTGCTTCCTGTGCCAGCAACTGGAGCCAGGAAAGTAGCATCAAGTGCCCCGCTGGGGTGTGCTGCAGCAGCTTAAGGGAAAGGCTTATTGGAAACTTCTCTCCATTACTGAGATAACTCTGGTACACATCCCGGCTCCAGTTCTTTGGGTAGGTCTAGAAATGCACTGGGAGGGAGAAGCTGCCTTTCTTGGTTGTTTTTCTCAGCGCCGTAGCTGGTGAACGGGCTGTGCTGAGGTGGGCAGCTTCAGAATCCTTCCTCCAGAGCTGCGGTGCACCAGTGACTCACCCCCACTGCTGGGTGATGCCCAAACCCATCACGTGGGCTGCGGAGAGGAAGCGGAAACAGCACTGCGGGATGGGGGGAACTGTTCAGTAACAGGAGGGGATGGTTTCTTCTAAGCCTGCTGGCATCAGCTTTCCCTTAGCAAGCTGTGTAGATGCTTCTCCCCTCTTTAACACAAGAGGAGTTATCATCAGTTTGAGGCTTTTTAATGATGCTGTGGGGTTTCTGCTGCTAATCTCCCCTTCCTCTGCCTCCAGACTTGCCCATTCAGCACCAAAGGGGTTAGTCCTCACCTCCCTGGCCTGGCTTGTCCTTGCTGGAGCTTCCTGGGTGGAGAAGCTGTAACAGCAGCTCCCAGCAAGGCAGGAGAGGGGATGACTAAGGCAGGGTTGGCTGTGCAGGATGTGTTGCTTGTAAGCACTTTCCCTTTTGGTTCGAACCTGCATAAGCCTCACTGGCATTAAGCAGTAGCTGCATCCCATTTCTGGAGCCCTACCTGCTGTTAGGCTGATGCAGGGTCACTAGAATGGTTGAAGCAAGTGTGCCTGGTATGTCCACTCTAATGTCATGCCTCTGGGAGCCTAAATGATGAAATGGGGCTTTGGTGCCTCGTCTCCTTAAGCCCTGCCTGGTAGTTGGTGAGTAGATTGGGTCTGGGCTCTTAATGAGAGGTGATCTGTAGGGAGGAGCAGTTTCTTTTCTCTTGCTGCTATGGTATCACTTGGCCTGACAACCCCTTAAATCTCTCTTCTTTTCCCTGCAGTGGCTCTCTACACTTCCATCTTTGGGGTACTGCAGCTGCTGTGCCTGCTGACAGCGCCTGTGATCGGATACATCATGGACTGGAGGCTGAAAGAGTGCGATGACGGCTCAGAAGAGACTGAGGAGAGCAACGCTGAGCAGTGCGTAGTGTGCACCACACGGGACACGCAGCCGCGTAGCAGGCCCCCCTCTGCTCTGCATGATGTGTGTTGGGATGAAGGACTGAAAAGGATGTTGGTTCTTCAGGATAGAAAGCAAGCCTGAAGGAAGACTTGATAATTGCAGAGGAAAGGACCCAACTGCCCTCCATGTCCACTGAGATCAGTCCAGAAGAGCAAACTTAACTCGTAGCAAGGGAAGGTTCAGACTTCCCTTCTAGCCTAACAGTAAGAGTAACAGCACTGAAATAATTGCCTAGATGTTCCTCAGCTTCCACTGATGGAGGCCCCACCACCTCCTTAGGCAGACCTGTAGCCAAACCCCTTTAGATAGAGTTGATGTGATACGTGGAGAATCTTGCTGTGAGTTCCAGTAGCCGCTGAACGTGCTCTTTGTAACACGGGTTTTGCTGTCCTTCCAGAAGTGACAAGAAGAAGAAGAAGAAGAAGCGCGATCGTCAGATCCAGAAAATCACCAATGCCACCAATGCCTTTGCATTCACAAACGTCCTCCTGGTTGGATTTGGAATCACCTGTCTTATTCCCAATCTACCACTGCAGGTGAACAGGCTGAACGGATGGGGGTGATGGAGGGGCTGGTGTGCGTGTGTGTGTGTCCCCCGGCACAGTGGCAGGCAGGACAGTGCCAGGAGGTCCTGTGAGCCAGCGGAACCAGCTAGAGGCAGGAGGGCTGGGAGACTTCTATACTCCTTGGGGAACCCCAGTGTTAGAGGTGAACCAAGTAGTACCATGCAGTTTACATCCCTTGAGGGAACCTAAAGAAGCAGCTGTAGTTCGAACGTCAGAGTTGATGCACCATGTATTCACACTCGAGCTGTGTAACCACAAATAACTTTCCTCCCAAGATGCTCCCAGCAGCGTGGGTGCATTTAACCAGGGCTCGATTTAAGCTAATGGTCAGAAAGCTTGCAGAAGCACGACACTGATCCGTACTGCAGGTTCTTCCTGCATCAAATGCTGTGCTCAGTGGTACCCAGGGGATTATAAACCTGTAAGAATGTTTACTTTGTGGCACCGTCTGGTTTTGGTGGAGGAGTTTTAGTGAGCTGATGTTTATCCTTCAACGTGCCTTTATGACGCAGGCAAACAGGCAGTTTGCTCATACTTACGTGTTGTCTGCAATACACTTGTGGAAAGTCAACTAAACCATCCCCGAGAGCAATCGGGAAGGATTGTGACACCAGCCATGGGCTGCCGGGACATGTCCTTGCAGCAGTGACATTACAAGTGAGGTGGGTCCTCTGTGTGCTTAACCTCAGTGGGCCCTGCATCTTGGCCTTCGCTAAGTATGGAAAAGCAGAGCTTTTAGGAATACAGACTTCTTGTGCTGATCTTTGAGGTTTTGGTTCTGGGTTCCTCGAGCCCACCTTTGTGCTAGAAAGGAGAAGAGCTTTTAGGAGTGTTACATTGGGGTATGGTACGACCAGGTGGGGTCTAGGATGTGACATCTTTCTGCTTCTCTTTCCAGATTCTTTCCTTCATTTTGCACACCATCGTGAGAGGATTCATCCACTCGGCTGTGGGAGGCCTTTATGCAGCTGTGTAAGTCTCTGCTTGTCTGCAATACATGGCTGGCCAGGTAAACTGGTTGGGGATGATAAGCTGCTCACGTGAGAGGGGGATCAGGATGTGCAGTCTTTGTGGTCAGAGGGGAGAAATGATGCAACTTGTTTCCTCAGTCACCACTGGCTATGATAATAGTTGGACTGAAGTCCTAGCTGATGTTTTCCTTGTTCAGAAACAGCTAATCCCTTTGGCACAGCTACCGCAGTGAGACAGGAAGAGTTGTAAATGGGCCTCGGGTATGACACTACGCTGTTGACACTAAGGTTATATAGTAAAAACTCCAAGGCTTTTTTTGTCTTATAATGTGTCCGGGTAAAACATTAACATAATACATTGCTACTGGTCTGCTCTGAAATCACATGGGTAAAGCATTGCTCAAGATCCCATTAGTGATGCCTACTCCCTTTCCCAGGACATCACCCGTCCTGTTTCCAATGCACCAAACTATCAATAGCTGAATCGAAATACTCTCTTCCTTATGAAGCAATGGGTTTGGTTTTGAGAACAGATCTGCCCCTCTGTCCTGAGGAACAGAAAGAAGCTGTTATCTTTCAGATTTATTTTCAGATTTTCAGATCTTCCAACCTCAATTGTTGAGGTGGGAAGGGACCTCTTGAGACCACTGAGACCAAGCTGGGTCAGCTACAGCACATTGCCCACAACTGTGTCAATTGGGTTTTGAATAGCTCTGTGGATAGAGACTCCACAGATCCCTTCTGTCAAGGGTTTTAGTCCCAATATCTGGGGAACCCAGACTAGAAAACCAGCCTAAAATTCTGCTTCAAAACCACATAAGATTTAGGTTCCCTGGCAGCTAGAAGTATTTTTGTCTTGGGCAAGATACATGCTTGTTGCTGTACGTATCATCTTGCTTCTACACTAATCCTGTTTGACTACTGCAACTCTGGACCTTCCTGGACTGAGGTATTTTTGCCTTGAGAGTGATCTCTTTGACTATTTCAAGGTTTGGATCCACTTCTTTCTTTCCAAGCTCAGTTTAACCTGACCCGTTTTAAACACTGCTCAGTCACGGATCGACAAGGATGTTAGGCTGTCCCTGAAATGTGTTTTTCCATGAGCAGTATCTGATACTTGGCACTCCCCAGTCAACAGGGTTGTTTAGTTTGACTTAGGACCAGGCTTGTCCTCTAAAAAGGAAAACACACACCAACCTGTTGTGCAGGTTTCACTCACTTCTACAGGGAGCAAATTGTTATGACCAGATGACAGTGATTGCTCAGCCACAAATGCAATCATCTGGATAAAGAGGCCCTGCTTTTAGCTTGTAAATGTCAACACTCTTGTCCCTTTGCAATAGCAACAGTAGTTGTATAAGCACTTCCACCTGCCTGCAGTACAGCTGGGAAACAAAACAAGTGCTAGAGCAGATGCTGCTTAAGTTTGAGAGCTCAGGATCAGAACAGTCAAGAGAGACAGGCCCTGTGCACACCATGGGGTACAGCTACACGCTCTGTACAAAGAGGCAGTTACACATAAGTCCAGGGGAGAGAAGTTCTTTGTATTATGCATGTCTGGGTCTGTTGTAGATTATTTAGCTATTCATTTTGGTCTTTTGAAGGACTTCTGAAATTTTAGCTGTGAAAGTCCACATTTGAGAATGGCAATTGGGTGACTGTCCTGCAAGCTTGACCCTAGTGTATGCATAAACCCTTAATGCTCTTGTGGTAATAGGAATGAAGCATAGCTTATTTTTATAGGTTTACTTCACTTGTCTCTAATGATAGGTTAACAGTAGGAATTAGCTCTAAGAATTAATGCACCAGGTTTATTTCTTCTGAAATTAAGTTTCTTGCCTGGATAAGCTTAATGTGCAGTGCAGGGCTCTCATTTGGAAAATGCTTTACAGTATCTCTGCTACTTGAATCATTACCAACAGAGTTTTCATTATCAAGTTTATCTTCTTAAATATGCCTTCATTTTTTTATTATCCTGTAGAAGGTAGAGAACTTACTTAAAGGGCAAATAATGGACAGAGAAACCTTCAGTGAAAGATTGTTTGCCTCCCTGTCTGCTCCTTGTTCCCTTTCAGATTGTGGCTTGGCAAATGATGCTGTCTTTCAGAGTTACTAATAAATAAATCCATTGCTTTGATACTGAGGTATTGTGCTGATGATGGAGGTGTCTTCTGGGGTCCTGACTGCTTGTGATGAGTGAGCATCCCATCAAACTTCTAAGTGGCTGAATGCATCTCAGCTGCTAACCACTTCTGCTCTGATTTTGGACAAAAAGCTTGTGTTCTGTGTAGTATCCTTGCTGATACCTTTATAGCTATCTTCACAGTAATAGCCAGTGTCACCATTGCTTCCAACACCCTTGCCCCATGAATACAAGTGCTTTGCAATGTACCTTTCTTAGGAAGATCTCTTTGCTTTGCATCCATTTTTCTGATGTTTTATACAGATTACATTGTAGGAAATCATTTGCTTGCTATGCTGTTTTCCTGAGCTGGGCATTCAAAGCTGTCTTATCTAACCTCTGTTCTCTTTTTTTTTCATTGCTAAATCCAAAGTATATAGTCTAAAGTCTTCTTCCAAAGGGGTAAGAATGTGAGTGAAAGCTGTGCAACTCCTATTCCTTCCCCAAGGCAAAATTGTGTTTGTCATGTGGCAATGGGGGGGTTGAGGGGAGAGAGAAGAGATCTTTCTGGATGTAGAATAATTATGGTTTAATTGAGAAGGAAACCTTCTGGAGGTATTTTTCATAAACTCTCAACAATTTCACCTTAAGGCAGTCATGCTGTTGTCTCACATTTCAATAGGGGAAGATTAATTTTAACACCTACTCAGGGCCATGTTCCTCTAATCTGGTGTAGGAAGTGTAATTCATATCTCCTGATGCCAGCTGATCCACCTTCCTTCACTTTTTTCCCCACCCGAAAGGGATAGTAGGAGGCACCATCGTCTCCCAGCACTGATTTCTGCCAGTCACACCGTATAGTTTTGACCAAGAGGGTATATACATGCTGCATAATGTGCAGTAGCTGGAAGCTGAAGCTAGATTTGGAATGGAAATAAGGAACCAGGTGATTTTCGTTGTTAGTTTCTTTTGAATAAAGATGGTGGCTAGCTGAAACATCATTCCTAGATGCATGCTGGAGTCCCTGCCATTGCAGATGGGGGTATATTTTTCAAAGTTTAATTTCAGGAGCCTGGCTCAGCCAGGGCTCCCTGTGAGGTTAAAAGCAGAGAGAGCACCCTGAGGGCAAGATAGAGCAGAAATATCTCTCTCTGCTTTACTCTCTGCCATCCCTGGGAGGTAGCAGCCTGTGACTGAGGTTAGCCTTGGAGAATATTCACCCTTTCCCCGGAGCATTTACATCAAAAGAAGATATGCTTCAGCGTGACCAGAAATGAAGGCAAAACCACGTGTTACGCAATTCATCAAAGCTGTTGTCTTTTAAATCCTGTGCAGGCAGCCAGCAGGACCTACTCTGGGTTTCTCCCCCTCTGTGCTGAGCCTTCCTTCTGACCTAAAGAATTTCCTTACATTCTCAGCTCACAAGGTAACAAGGCTGGCCAAAGAGGAGGCATTTTTACCACGTTCATTGTGTGACAGCGCAGCACAAGAGAGATCTCTGTCTCTAGTTCAGTAGTAAATGGGAAGGCCATGTGTTCATAAGAAGTGCCCATTTCATATTTAAACTGACAGGTTTTAAGAGATCTTAGAATATATTCAGATTCTCGGGGAGTACAGATGTGAAATACAAAATGCTTTCTGGGTGTTGCTAATATCAACTTTTGACTCTTCCAGGTCTCCATACAAAGTGATACCGGTTGCCACTGGGCAGCTCTCAGGTAAAATGACCCTTTTGAATTGCATATACTAAAGCCGAATTTGTGAACATTTGCACTTGGGAATTACATGGCTATGGTGCAAGGAGGGATGATGGTGGTGTGATGGTTGTTGCTGCAGCAGAGTAAGAAGTGTTTGATCACAGTGTTCTGGAGGAGAGCTAAACAAAATGTCCCCAGATTTCAGCATATCTGAGGGTGAAGTTGAATGGGGGGACTTTCCCAGTGCTTAGCTCTGATCTGACTCAGCACCACTGATATCCTGGGGGAAGTCTCACATGGAACAGTGGGGTTTTTCAGGCAACAGACAATGTTTGAAAGCCTGTCCTGCGGTGTTTTGTTAAACTTGTTCACCTTTCAGCAAAGCTATGCTGAGAAGCTGAGCACAACATTTGAATCCCATGGTATTTCCAAATTGCTGACTAGAGAGCATAATGTCTGCTGTAGGCATGGTAGTTCTAAGTGTAATAAATATTTAAATACACCTGACAGGATTAAGGAAGGCCTGGATGAAAGAACACGTCTGTAACACGTTGCCCAGCTCACCGCACACACAAGAGTGGCACTCCTACCATTTCTCTTTGCCTGCCAGTCTCATGCTCAGGGCAGTAGCATTCAGATGCTGGAGCGCAGCATTTGGTTGTGGCAATTCCTGTAGAGCATCTTTCTCACCATCTCCCTCATCTGTGCATCTGCAGCATCTCCTGCTACACTCTCTTGCCTGAGCAAGAGCCCCAACCTATACGTTGTGGAGCTATAGGGTGAGGCTGGCCACTGAGATAGGGGCTGCAGGAGGCAAGGAGACGTCAGCTGGGTACACAGTTTGGAGTGGTAAAATTGGAAGACAGAAGAGGCAAAAGGCAAGAGGTTAAGATTATCTTGGAAACGCAGAGTGCACAGAAGAAACAGAAGGAAGACAGATAGTCTGGAGGCTAGAAAAAGTAGTTTGCAGGGATGGGTAAGTGTCGTGATTTAAGCCAAGGCCATAAATTAGAACCATGCAGTCTACTTCCCCCCCTCCCTTTCTTCCTCCCGTTCCTGGAGGGATGGGAAGGTGAATCGAAAGAATGTAACTCCTATCTGGTTGAGATAAGAACAGTTTAGTAACTAAGGTATAACACAAATCACTACTACTACCACCAATAATAATGATAAAGGAAATAACAAGGGAAGAGAATACAATACCACCCGCTGACCGATACCAATACCTTGCCTCACCCCGCGTGATCTTGCCCTTCCAGGTAACTCCCTGTTACCTCCCTAGGCATCACATGTGTGATATGGAATAACCTCTTTGGCCAGTTTGGGTCAGGTGTCCTGTCTCTGCTTCCTCCCGGTTTCCCCTCCTCCCTGGCAGAGCATGAGACTCACAAAGTCCTTGGTCAGCCTAAACATTCTGAGCAGTAACTATAAACATCGCTGTTATCAGTACCGTCCTCAGGCCGAAAGTCAAAAACACAGTGCTGCACCAGCTACTAAGGAGAAAAATGACTGCTACTGCTGAGCCCAGGACAGTAAGGTTCTTGCGATAGCAGCAAGGCAGTTTTTCTGGTCTCCCCTTCTCTTCTGGCTCAAGCTAATTGCAGGTCCCATCTCCTCTTCTTGTTTAGGCCCTTGTGTTACTGAAGAGAAAACTCAGTGTCTCACAGCACTGGTTTTTTTTCAGATAGGGACGCACAGGGAACTGAAGCCACTCTCTGAGGCACTCACATCGGCCGCAGCAGGAATGCGTGTAGGAAAAGGGCACAGAAAGGCAGCGTAGGAGGATGAGGGGTGGGCAGAGAAGCAACAATAGGGAGCTTGTACATGCAGAGAGCAAAGGTGAATGGAGAGCAAAAACAACAAAGAAGCTTAGGAAACAGGGAAGAACTTTATCACAGTAAGATTTGTTACAAGCCATAAACAGGTCTCATGTCAGTGATTGACATTGCTGCCAGAAGGAGGTAGCCAAAGCCAAGAGACACACGTGATTATGAAAGGAAAAGAAGCTGTCTCCCAAACTATTTCCCTGTTTTAACAAAGCCTGCTGGAACAGCATCACTCTTCTGGTCCAGGAGTACTTTATTTGCTTTACCACATCAGAAAAGATGAGGTCTAACTGGAGCATATCTCTCTGTGTACCATTTGGCATGGGTAACCAATAGCCATTTGCCCCAGCACAGAGAAAGAGCAGTGAACGGGGCTGGCGAGGCTCTGCTGGGGAATGCCACTGTGTTATACCAGCTGGGAAGTTCACTGAAGGCCTTTCAAGAATATCTGCCTTTTTTCTCCCTGACATGAAGCTAACCGTATATTTTTGTAAGCCCGTGTATGACTTTTCGCACTCTCCCAGGGCCCTCATTTTTCACTCCAGCTGACAGCACATGGCTCTGCTTTGTGCAGAGTGCAGCTCACTTAGTCAGCAAGGTCTCTCTTTCCTCCCTGCATTTTAGAAAACGAGGATTTCCAAAGGTCTAAGCTAAAAAGGGCAAGAAAAATTCTGGTGGTAGGCTGCCAAAGCATAAGACAGAGGCTGCTATGGAAAGAGGAGGAAGGTTGAACTGAGCGTGATGGAACTAATGTTCCTTGGTATCTGTTTCTCTTTCACATGGGTTGCCATTAATCTTAAACATTCCTGACGTTTTGCTGAGAGTGGGAAGAATAAACAGAGTGGGAAATTGTTCCTATTCATTGAAAGAAAAAAACCCAGCTCTGTTCCAAGTCTTCCCTTCTTAACTCTGCCTGCGTGACTCTGCTTCCCAAAGAAACTTGTCCAAGTACATGCCAAAAATGGGGTCACCCCAATTTTCACAGCAGTGGGAGGTAATGCACCGCTTTTCAGCAGTCTCCCAGGCAGCTGGAAAAGAATGACGCATGCTTCAGTGGAACAAAGACTGTAAAAGGTGGGACTGGAAAATATGATCCTTCGGGAGGAAAATACAGGCATTGGCTTTTATCCAGCAGAGGAGATATCCACCAGAGTCCTGCTAAGAAACTGCTCTTCATTCCATGGCCATAGCCATGGGAGAGGGTTGGAATGAAAAAGCTTATTATCCCAACGAGCATCCATTGGATGCAGCATCCATTGCCGTATCACCACAGGGTCAGCTGTCTGCAAGGCAAAGGCAGGGGCTGAGCTGGCTGGCTCTGGGCCTGCGGGGCCATTGCATCATGTGCTTCCTACCATGGCCTCAGACCAGAAGGCACGTGGCTATCCTAGCAGAGCACCAAACACCCAATGACAAACCTTTCCTTCTCTCTGGAGCATTCAAACTCCCAAGCCTATTGAATGGGCATCTTCTCCTTCCTAGAAAGGCTTTGGTCTGTGTCCTTGTGGAGGAACAGGCTCAAAACTCACAAACTGATGGCTGTGTGGGGCTGCAATTAGTAGGGTTCAGGCACTCTGAACTGGTGGTGTTGCTGGAGATGCCAGCTAAATGAACAAATCCTACTATGAACACACTCCTGAGACGTCGAAATGAAGTCTGTTACATTTCTAATAGAGCAGAGACAGGAGCTGTTGTGAAGCTCAGGATAGCCTGATCCACTGCAATCCTAAACACGGGGGAACCATTCACAGGGGCTTTCCTACTGCTCCAAAGTCAGGGCAGCAAAGAACACAGGTGGCTGAAAAAGCCCTTAAATATCTCACCAGAGGTGTGACATGAAAAAGCACACGACGTGCTGAGCTTAGCCCAAATTCTGTCTGCATCTGTCTCCAGCTTGTTCTGTGGGTCCTTCAACACAAGCATCCTCTCACCTCCTGGGGAAATGGCTGAGGAAACCCAAAGAGAATAGTGCCTGGTCAGGATGGAAGTCAGCAAGTGGAGAGAGCTCGCCACCTGCCACTGCTTGCTTAGCAGCCTCCGTGCCGGGGAACCTCGCCAGCATGTGTTGGAGACACTTGGCCAGGCTGGAGCTGAGGGCACCATCTTTGCCTCCCACTTCACTTGCCATTCAGTTATTTGCCTTTTCAGCTAGTAAGATATCTAGCACTTGCACTGAGGAAAGCCCAGGGTCTCTCCCAAGGGATACTGGCTTATGATGGGACACCTAGCTCCAGCAAGACCCTTGTAACTGCATGCTAGAAAGTCCACGTCTGAATTGATGCTTGCCGTGCCTTTCCACTGCTGAGCCCACCAATGACTGAACCAGAGACCTTCGGGGTCCGCTTTTTCTCCCAAAGGATTAAAGACACAATATCTTGTGCAAATTGCTCTTGGTAAAGTGACAGAAGCTCGTCACTGTGCCTAAATCTTCTTATTCTGGGGTCTCTTCTCCTTTTTAAAGCATATTCATGCTTTCAGTTTCGGCAAGAATTAAAAGGCAGAGACTGTGAGAGAAAAATACCCCTCCCACCTGCTGCTCCTTACATGCATTCCACATGGATGCATGCATCAGGACGGGGCCAATTGCTTCAGGATTACTCACCTGAACAGGGACTTGCATGCGAGAGCCCAATTTAGCTTGAGCTGTCAAGCAAATTTGGTGCTTGATATGATGTGATTCATAGATGCTGGCTTGAGCTTGAATCACGCCCCTTCCTGAGGCTTTTGTCCACCTGGATGTTTTTTAATTCCCCTGACTGTCCACATCCAAACCACAGAAAGTGAAATACAGAGAGGGGCTTGGGCCAGAGGAACAAGCACACATGAGAAAGAGACCATGTGTCAGGAATTCTCCAGTCTGATGCTGGCAGGGAAAGGCAGACCCTAATGTCCTCCCAGCCTTGCTTGGCCACAGCAGAAAAGATGGGGGGAAACCAACCCACCTTCACAACCCCACACACTCCCTGCTGCACCCCACTGAGGCTGGCAGGATGGCAGGGAGAGCTGGGAAACGTGGGAGGATGGAGGTGGTTCCCCGGCTGTGATCCCAGCAAATAAGACAGGAGAGAAAGAGTCACCGCCGAGCAGGGTTCATGGCAGTGGGTTATAAACCATCTGTGCCAGCACACACATAACCTGAGCTGCCCCAGCGTGTACCTGGTCCCCATCTGACAGGGAAGGTGGTGCTCGCTGCCAGCCCTCCGGTCCGGCCACAGTCACAGGAAAAGGTGCTGCTGACATGTTCCCCCATCCCTGCTTTCAGCCCAAACCTGATGGCAAAGGGGCTGCCGGAGGGACAGCAAGATGGCTCTTTCCTCCGTGATGCCTCAGCCAAGCTCCCTGCTGAGCTTGGCAGGCACCAGCAGGCAAGTCCCTGTGCCCATTGTGAGCAGGAGAATGGGCTGTGGGAAGCCCTGGGCTGACCTCTGCTCTGCCGGCATTGCTCTATTGCAGCATCTTCTGAAGGGGGGATTCTAATATTTGTTTGTACTCTGAACCACTCCAAGTACTGTGCAAAAATCTGATTTGCTGAACACCTGCATCTGCAAACGTTACACATTCATGGTGCCAGTGGCGGATGAGCTGAAAAGAGGGTTGGTGTTGGCTTTTGGGTTGCTGCAGGAAGGAGCTGGCAACCCTCAGCAAGGTGTACAGATTGCAGCTATGTGCAGTAGGGTTTCCTTTTGCAGAAGGAATCACAGCAAAACGAATGAAGCAACTGAAGGAAAAGATAGCTCCGTGCACCTGGGTATCAGCCCTCCCCATGAGTTATAAAAAACCCAGAAGACAGAGGGCAATGAAGGGAGTAAAAGGACACCTAGCCCTCCTGTTTAACAAAGGACTGGAGAAGCAAGACCAAACGATGCTGGAGCAATATCTCATTTTCTTCAGAATCAGGGGTTAGCAGAGGTCTCCCCCTCGAAAAAGAACAGGGCAGAGAAATGGATCTTTGTCTCTTTAAGATGAGATGAACTGCCACTCTTAGTCATATATCTTTACTGCACCCTAGGGTTATAAAAACATACATCTTCATTTTGAAAGTCTTTTATTACATCTATAAACATCAGATTGCAGCTGACTGTTCCCTGGATGAGAATGTCCTAGTGCTCCAAGTGAGTTTTGACAGGGGGAGGGAGTGAAAGTAAGAAGGGGCTTTTTACTGGAACGGTGTTTATAGGGACCTTGTCAGTCTCTGGCGTGCTGCAGCCACTGTCAGAGAGCGGAGCAGCATCGAAGTGAGAGGACACGGGTTTCTGTGCTTGTTTTCACTGTTGGACTCAGGTACCACCCCAGGTGCTGCATACGGTAAGCTTTCTTCCTGTCTTAAGTAGGACACAGCGTTTGCTTTGTTTCAGCACATGGGTTTTGTAAGAAAACTGAAAACGGGTCTCTGTGAAAAGAACTGATCTCTTCATTTGCTTTGCTGGTCACTCCGCTGGGAGCTGGATCGCAGCAAAAGGACAAAAACGAGAGAGGGAATTAGATCAGGGACTTTCAGAGCACAGAGTGCTTGCTCCAGTTTAGAGATACAAGGATAACAGACAAATTGTTTTGACCAGCAAAGTGAATGCTCTTGACAAGTATTTCTAACATCTCTGATACCTGAGGAACTGCAAATCCTTTCAACAGGTACCAAGAGCTGTTATTTAGAAATATGTTTTAAATGCCGGGTTGCATTCCTTTATGATGTGTTTTGCCTGGGTTTGCATTCATGAGACATTGTACCCCCTCACACAAGTGCAGGAAGAAATTCCATCAGGGTATTTCTACCTAGGATGTATAAATGTATTTCTACGTTGAGCATAAATGGGTGTTCTGTAATCTGCAGTGTGTATATGACAGCATGCAATGTTTCTGCTCCTTAAGCATGAGAAACCAGGAGTACATCCACATTGCAGGCATGAGAACAACTGCAACATAGTGCAGATTGAACTAGTTAGTGGGGAAAAGTGGGAGCAATCTTAAAACAGCAGCTCACAGCTCTGCAACGGTAATTTATGCTTTGTCTTGTCCACATGGTGAATACAGTGTGGACAGGCTGAGACGGGAAACTTTGCTGTCATACTTCTTCT
>JAVHNF010012512.1:11552-24272 GCA_034783455.1 Micropsitta finschii
ACATTTCACGGCAGTGATTTCTTATATGCCCAGAACTCTTTGGCAAGTTTTGTTAGTGTTACTTTTTGTATTTATCTGCATGAATCACTTCCCCACTGATTTCCCACCATTCATTTTGATTCAGTCTTCCAGGCGGTTGGATTCTCTTTGCTGGATAAAAATGCTTCCATCTGAAGAAGATAGGAGAGTGTAATATACTGCTAAAGATTCTAATGTATATATTAGGATATACTAATTTAAAGCTTACAGAGAAAACCATAACTATTGTCAAGAGCCATGGCCCTGGCTGTTATTCAGCAGTCATGAATTGTGACCCCCTTAAAGAATGGCAGCTCATACCACCTATGAATCTGTCTTAAGTTTTGATATACCTGCTGTGAATAAAACCACAGTGTAAATCCAGGCATCTTTATCTCCTCTTTTTTAAGCAAAAATAAATGGAGGGTAGAAAGTAAATACAAGCTTTAGGATTTTGTAAAACACTCTAGATTGGGTGTTCTGGAACAATTTGTGAACAACCAAAAACCTGCTGCTTTCCCTTCCTGCTTTTTGTCTGGGCAATATGAATTCAATTCAGTCATTCATGGACTTGTACAACATTTACTGAGCTGTATATGCATTTCAGAGTCATTGTAGGAATGAAACTATAGTATCTATTATAGATTTCCCCTCTCTGCCTTTACAACTTCTCAGTATCCAGTGATATAGTGTGTGCCTGCCCAGGGAATGCGTTACTGGGATGTATTTGCGCATATCAAAAGCAGCCAGTCTCGCAGTCATTCATTGAAAGTTCCAGTTGGCTTAGAGTCTTCCTGGAAAATCTGTTTATTTTGTCTTCTTGACTTACTTTTCCTCGTGTCTGAGTATTGTGCCTCCAGGAAGAAAAGCTTAAATTGCTAAAGTAGGGCTTTTTTTTTTCAAAGCCTGCCAAGAATAAAGTGGCTTAATAAGAAAGCACACAGATGTTGCTTTATAGAATAAAAAAGGGAGTAGGTCAGTTTGAATGAGACTGGGAACTTCTTTAGGAGCATTGGATAGTTTCTCAAAGTGTAAAGATAGGAGGATTTGAGGATGTAATATGGAGCTCACTAGCCATGAAAGCTGGAAAGGACACGGACTCTGTCAACCCAATCTGATCTCTGAGCACACACTGATTTATGCTGGTGGAAATTATGTAATGGTAAATCAATGGTAGGTTCATAGTCACATAACTGGGCTGCTATGAAGCATCTCTGTCACAGCAGGAGGTGTTTGCCTTAGGCCACACCAGTGTCTATCCATGCTGCAATAACATGACTGTCACCATGTCCCTGCTGTATGGATTTGGGTGAGACTCCTTGAGAATCTGGTTTATTCAAGGAACAGAAATGCCAAAGCTGCTCTCACAGCATGTATTGCAATCTCCTTTAGGTTTTGGCAAAAAGTCAGTGCCAGCCTGGCCCTCCGATGTCTCTGTTCCTGGCTGCAACAGTGTGTGGTGTCACTGTCAATCCTAGGGTGAAGCTGAGATCACATCTCCTCATTTGCAGTGTGACCACCAAAATAGATGACCCTTCCATTTCTGCAGTGGCTGAATGAGGCTGCCAACAGTGATTATTCTGTTTATTTTGTCTGAGCAATATTTGTACAACAAACACTATCAGCTCTTGTTGGGACTCATCTTGGTAGCTGCAGAGTACATGCAATTTGTGTTCCCTCCACCAGAGAGGACTGTATTGCTGGTGGTGGGGGGGAAATGCATCCTACTGGGAAGGATGCAGACTGTTCCTGCTGGTGCTGCTTACTGGGGAAAAGTGAATCCAGGCTTAAATTCCAGTCGAGTCCCCAAAGATTTAAGAATGCCTGGAAGTAGGTAACACCCAGGATGAGATATTCCAGCACTACCATCTTCTTGGGCTCCCACGCAGAATGCTGAGTAGCTAAGGGTTAAGGGCAACTCATACTTTCTCCTTCCATCAGACCTCCTCTCTTCCTGAGAAAACCAAGACTCACTTTCTCAAGTGCAAGCTCACGGCGTTGGAGCCCAAGAGAAGTGAAAGAAAACAATATGCTACAGTATGTATGAACAACTGGAAGTTTTATGCCTTGCCTTGCAGAAGGCACCAGCAAGAAGACATCGTGTCCTCACTGGGTGCCAGATCATCCACGCAGTATTGACTCGATGGGCTAGATGCCACCTCCTGAGTCACTGAGCATCACTTCTCGATACACCTGGTCTTGGATTTATTTTTGGAGGTTTCCCGTCTAAGTACAAATAAACAGACCCAGCCCATCTTAGACCACAGCATTAGGTGGAGCTGCTGCAGATTGCTTAAAGATAACGCAATGCTAGGCAGGGACATTCAGCAGTGAGGAGAAAACCAGCTAAGGCAAATATTTCTGAATAATTGGAAGAAATAAGTGTTATGTCCTTTTTTTATCACTTCATTAAGGGTGTTTAACACTCAGATTGGTTCGGTTTTGCTGGCCACAGAGATCAAATGAATGTACTTGCTGCCTGACTGCAATGCTTATTCAATCTCCTGGTATTCATCAGTTCAGAGCTCACTTGCTATGACCATTTATTATTATAAATCCAACTGCTGCAATATATTTAGCAGTATTCACAAATAAGGTATGAATGCTACTGAAACAGCGCCGTCAGCTTTATTGCTATTTAGCAGTATAGGGAGATCTCAGGCAGGACATTACTGTGCTTAACACAGACTCAGAGGAGAGCCCTGCCTCAGGGACTTTGCAGTCCGAGAGAACAGGCTAAATAAAAGGCAAAACAAGGCTCAGAATGGTGAATAGACTGAAAGAGCAAGAGACAAACCACATCTGACCACTAAAATTCGATCAAACATTCACAAAACCCACATTTTGCAGAAATTGCCCAGGACTTTTCCAATAAGCACAGCTCACATGTAACGAGGATGCTGTGTCAGGCCTGAAGATATGGCAAGGCTCCTTAGGGATGCCTTGCTAAATCTCTCAGATTCTGGGTTGGTTACTCAGCACTGCCTGTTGTTTTCAGCAGGTACCACAGTACAGTGAACTCACTGGCTGCTGTTTTACTCCTCTGAGTCTCTTTAATCCACCTATGCAGTGATCCTGTCCCCCTCAAGTGAAAATAGAACACCGTATGCTCTTCAGTGAGGTCTGGACCAGGCACACGAGGCAGCATCTCTCTGACAGCAGATGAGATAACCTATCCAAGCAAACCTTTTCAGTGGCACATGCAGGCCTGAGCTCATAAATCCTCACTTATTTGGGTTCTGTTACGTTATTCAGGGTCTGCTGAAATCAGTTGCATTGGGTAAAGGTTTCAGAAGCTGAACCTCTGAGCAGAGGGAGGTATTCAGGACTCCCGCGTCCTCATTAAGCTCCATTTTAGATTCAGCAGCTGCACAGATTGTGCAAACCTCTCATTCCACCCCGGTTATTTAAGTCACCTGTTTTCGGAAGGACACTCACTGGAAAATGTGGCCAGGCGGATTTCTCTGCGGCTCAGCCACTCCTCGCTTTGAAACGCTGCTCTGAATAAAAAGCCTTGAGGCTTCTTAAACCTGGAAAGTGCAGTTTGCCCTAATCTCAGCCCTGCTTGAAGAACCATTGTTTTCTCTCACTCTCTTCTTTACTGTCCCTTCTGTACCTTCTATAGAATCAGGTTTTGCTCACATGATAACTCCTCCATCCCTCTTTTGCCAGGCTTTGTTTTAGAAGTGAGCTGGTTCATATACGAAGTTAAAACTCAGCAGAGGATGGGGCAAAGGATCTGGTTGATGTTTCAGACATGTCTTGTGGTTAATAAGTTCTGCTTGAGCCACCTAATTCCTGCTTTGGCAGCTTTCACTACTTTTCATGTGGAAATTTTTTCACTCCCAGTAAGTGCATGTCAAGTTGTTCAGATGCAAAGTCGACTTTCTGAGAGCTCCATAGGGCAAAATGGTGAAGAAATGAAATGAAATACATAATAAAATAAAATAGAAATAATAAAATAAAAATAAAATATGAAAAATAGAATAAAAAAGAAATTAAATTGAAATAATGAAATCAGAATAAAAATATAAATAATAAAATAAAAATCAAATTAAGTTGGAAAAATAAAATAAAAAATAAAATATGAAAAATAGACTAAAAAAATTAAATTGAAATAATGAAATAAAAATAAAAATATGAATGATAAAATAAAAAATTAGGTTAAGTTGAAATAATGAAATAAAGATAAAAATATGAAAAATAAAATAAAAATAAATTAAATTGAAATAATGAAATAAAAATAAATAAAATAAAATAAAATAAAATAAAATAAAAAATTGAAATAATAATATAAAAATTGTGAAAAATTATAACAAAATAAAATAAAATGTGTATTGAAATAATGATATAAAAATAAAGCTGTGGAAATTTATAATAAAATAAAATCATGCCTAGGTATATTCTTTTCTGTAGAATTAGCTGGACTATGTCCCACCACCTGCAGCCCTTGTTTAACACCTCTTATACTATAAAAAATACATATCTTGATATCGAACGACTTGTTTGAGCCATGGTTTCAGGAGCCCAGCCAGTTTTCTGCTTCTGCCCGTGTTGTTTAGCAGTGAGTACAATGCGCTCTGTGGTTAAGGGCTGGAAAATGACCTCAAGTTTTCAACTCCTTAAGAAAAAGACCTGGTATAAGAATGAGTCCCTGGAATACAACCAGGGAGCAGGAGTCCAAGGGAAAACCCCAGCCTACATCAGGCCTAATATTTATCAGGAACCCGACCCCAATGTGGTCATTTTTTGCTTGTTTACTGTTGAAGTGGAGTTTATTCAGATTCATAATCTAGAAACTCTCCTTTAGGCTCCTGGGCTGCAAAGGGCACGTTGGGTTTGGATGGGGTGGGATGAAGGAGGAGAAGAAGAGATGAAAGGCAAGGGAGGAGGTGAGGGATGAAACTGGACTTGCCAATAATGTCAGGTACATAAACCAGATTTGTTTGCTTGTCATGTCTTCATTTCACAGTGGTGTCAATACTGAGCATTTTAAATGAGGAGCAAATTAAATGAGGTCCATTTGGCCCTAATGTTGAAAAATGCTCAGGAAAACTCAGAGATTACAAGGATAGTCTGTAGGCCCAGCAGGAGGAGGTACTAACGTGCATTATCCAGGGGATATCCAGCTACAGCCCATCTCAGATTCCAGTTTGTGCCAGTACAATGTACAGAAGCAGTCACTGTCCATGTGAGCTGCTCCATTTCCCTGATATATGTAATCTGTGCTTCTGTATCTTGGGATGAATGTTTGTCTCACCCACTGTGCACTGCTCAAAGACATTCCGTATTGTGGCTTTTGCCATGTTGCCCTCTTTCATCTCAGTGTGATGTACTTCTGTACTGGTTTATTCACATCACAGAGTGGTATCAATGACAACATTTACATTTAAAAACTGCCACGAACATGAAAGATGTCCTCAAACCAGAGCCTTATGGGCTTGTTCAGGATCTGGTAGAGATACTCTGGCCATCAAGATGCTTTTTCAAGTCTTGG
Source organism: Micropsitta finschii (assembly GCA_034783455.1). Taxonomy (NCBI): domain Eukaryota; kingdom Metazoa; phylum Chordata; class Aves; order Psittaciformes; family Psittacidae; genus Micropsitta; species Micropsitta finschii. The sequence continues at coordinate 17,068 of JAVHNF010012512.1, forward strand.
TGAGACGCATAAGGTATTTATGACTAAAATTAGTAATCTTTTAGCAAGCAGCTTTTGTAATATGTACTGCTTGCCTGCAACCCTCTCCCAGGTGGATTTCCTATAGTCTTAAAGCATCTGACTGCATGAATAAAGCACACAAATACTTAAAGGAGATGGGGTTTTCTTTATTTGTAGATTAATACTGTGGAATAATTCTTGGTTTAAAAAATTAATTGCACAGCACAAGTTTGCCGTGGAAAAAGAAGTGATTTCCTTTGGAGCAGCTGGAATACAGAGTACAGTCTCTCCTTTCCGTTAGCTGCTTGTGTGAGATAGAGCCCAAATGCAAAGAGGGACAGTAACATGATACATTACAACGATGCTTTCTGGCTTGAGCTATCGTTAGAAACTGATTGATCTACTTTCTCATATGAATTAATTTCAAGGGGCATCTTACCTGAATGTGTACACTACGATAACTGACTGAAGGAGCTATAGAAGAAGGATCATACAGAGCTCATTAAACATCCTCAACCCACTCTGAGACTCATTTAATCTATTTTAAGCTTTGATTCATTTTATTTCTTTTAGCTTCTAATGGCTCCCAGCTCTAATTTGTGTCTCAACCCAAGCTGAGATGATAAATAGCTCATAGCCTACCACCACCAGGACAAATTTATAGCTGCCCACACTACTTGGCAAAGGGAAGGGATTTTAGAAGGATTACAAAGTTAGGAGACAGTAGATGTAGTAAAGGCTCCGCTGGGAAAAACCAGTTGAGATATCAAGGTCCATATTGTATAAGGCTGCCAACTAAGAGTGAGACAGAAACCCATGGAACATTGCTGTTATCCCATATTCATAAGTGCAGAGATCTTCTTCCTTTTCATTGCCTGTGTTTTAACAAAATTAATTTGCTTTCCTAGTTCCAAAGAGGTTGGATCCCAAGTACTAAGCAAGGCGTCCACATGCGAGCAAAGCACCCCCCTGCTTTTTAGCTGTTGGAGTTTACGTTGTGCACAAATGGCCTTCTTCCAAGCAGGAAATCTCTCAGCACAAAGAGCAGCTTTCCTGATAGCCAGCTAGAAGGGTTACTACTATCTCCTTCAATATTTATGACACAAATTTTTGGGTTATGTTTAAAGAATGGGAAGACAGAAAGTTCCGTGGCAAGTTAAGCGTGGGTTCTTTGAAGTGTCTACAGTCTAATAACGAAGAGGAAATAGAACAGAGAAGTCAGATGCATGAGACACATCACAGTTTTGTTTCTGAGTTGGAAATAAAACACATTTTTCACTCTTCTCCATTAAACTGTACTGCTTCTGGGAGCAATGTTAGCCACTCTATCACCTTGAATATCTATGTATAGCTTATTAATCACCCTGTCTCGTCCAGGGGCATGAAATATAGAGATAATGAGGAAAATGCCATAATCAAGTCTTTGTGGACATTTATTTGCGCAAGAACGAGGCCTTCTCTCCATCATTATTCTATACACCTTGTTCACTCTTTGGGAACATTGGCATGAGTGAGAGGAACATGTTGTGAAACTAAGCAAATACTTACATAGGAATATTCCCGTACCGCGTGTATTTACATAAATATTCATTGGAGAAGTATTTAATGGCCGCTTTGACAGGCTATGTGCTGAAGCGAGCTGAAATAATACCCTGTAACTTGGTAACCGGCTGCCCAGAGTAAATTTGGATCTAATTTATTTAGCAAAAAAGTGAAGCTGAGAGATGCAGAGAGACCCAGGCTCTGAGGACCCGCTGGTCGTGTGCCGGGGGGGGGTGAAGGAAAGGAGGAATTACGCTTCCCGAAGAGAGCCATAGGGACGGGAGCAGCTCTGCAGGCAGGGAAATGCCAGGCTGACAACCTCTCAGTCCTCAGCCTGGATATTCAGGCTGTGCGCTTGGGGCAAGCTTTAGTCCCAAAGTGCATGCAGTACACACATACAGTACGCAGGGCGAATGTGTGTGAAATGTTTCAATTACCTCTAAAATAATGTTTAACATGTTCCAGACATAGTGCATTAAGCAAATACCCGCGCAGTATTTGAAGCGTATTCTGTTTTTCATTTTAATAGATTGTAAATGTATTAAACACATGTTGAGAATATATTTCATATACTGCATTTGTAAAATATTATCAAATTTATATAGGCGGAAACCGCAGAGCCACCACAGGATCGGCCCGAGAGCAATACTGCTGTAAGTTAACCTTTTAGCACCACTCTATCAGAAGGATAGAATGGAGGATTTGATTTGATTTGATTTCACTCAATTTCATTTCATTTTTAAAGAAGAGCCTCTAGGTGGAAACCCACTTTGTCATCAACCCTTCTAGCTATAGAACTGGGGCTGTATATAACGCTTATACCCCAGGCATATGAAGAAGAGGTACCTGATTTTGTGCAGACATTTGCTGAATGCCAGGGCTGAAAATCTGCCCCTGTGGCCATATGATTAAATGTCTGCTCCACATTATAAATACCCCCTCAACTCATTTGATAGCGTTAAATAGCTCTAGTAGAAGGGAACACCAGCAGCTGTTTCAGAGCTTAAAACTGAGAACTCAGGATTTAACTCTACTCTTTCCCCTCTGTCTTGCAAGCAGAGCAAACTGGAGTTGGTATTTGTGTTTTGTCCAAGCCATGGAGAATGGTTTGGGTTTGAAGAAGTACTCTGGGTCCGGACACCCTCGGGTTTCTTTGAAAGCAGAATCTAGAGCTAGGTCTGTTCTTGGAAATAAATCCCATCCCCTCACTGAGCTCAGCCAAGATCCTAGAATCAACACTTAACACAAAGCAGAGCTTAGTGTCAGTGAGATGACTTGACTTGGCCATGTTAGATTCTTCTCCTTTTATGTGGATCAAAAAAGGAAAGCCAGCTCAGCCCGTTAGTTTGCTAATGAGAATTAAGACTTCCAAATCCAATGCTGTAGTGAGTGGAATCCTGTAGCTTCATGTGTCTGAGGCCCAGATGTACCAGACCTGCTGACCACGAGAGATGCTGTGTTAATATAAGGCAAGGAGTTGAGTAATAACTGTGCGTAGGAGGCCAGCATTACGTGAAATCAGTGTCCATCATTGTGTGAGAAAGAGGCAGGGCTCTAGGGAGGTTTTGCTCAGTGCTTTTGATCCCTAAGCCCATGCTCAGTGAGGAGGTTTCCCTGGTGAGGGCAGGAGGACATGTAAAGCCATGCAGCGTTCCTGACTTCTCATTGTCCTTCCTTGCTTGCCTTTCCTACTGCAGCCTGCTGGGACTGGGCACCCCAGGTAAAGCTTCAACCAAGTTCACAGCAGATTATTTTTTTTCCTTATTTTTCAGCTGTGGAAAATGAGAGACAACCACTGGTTTTTTCACCTTCAGTGTGAGCATTTTTAGCTAAAATGAAATGGTAGGATTCGCTTTCAGACTGGAAATTCTTACCTCACTGCCCAGCCCCATCCATGAAGGCATTCATCAGCTTCACAGGACTCTGTGATGCTGGCCTTTCCTTGCCAGATTGTTTCTTGCAGGGTTGGTGCATGCAGGAATCAGGTCTCTTATGGGGGTGAGAGCACCATGCTGAGGGAGCACTCAGCGTGATGCTGGAATCACACCTCAGTGCTGGTCTCCTCCAGGAAAAGGAGTTGCAAAGCTTTCTAAGTGCACAGGTGGAAAAGAAGATCCTTCAGAACAAGATGAGACCTTGGCATTATTACATGCTGCCATTGTAACTGTAGACTGTATTGACACTATAAAGTATATTGCCATTGACCTGTGGATATTTAGTTTCATAGGTCTGCTGCAGTTCAAGAGATACATTACAGCTCTGAGTGTATAAGATCAGACACATTATGAAGCTCCCCGTAAGAGTTATGACAGATGTGTCATAGTAACTTAACTGTACTCTGAAAACATATTAACTATGAAGTGTGTTGGTTTTTATAGGCTTATTTCACCCCATTATCCACTTAACTATTCAATAACGTACCAGCTATTTCCAACAAGCGGCAGGAGATATTTGCTGTGCTTTGACTTCCCAATTATTTTGTATGGATGTTTGAGATGAAATAACAGCCAGACCTTCAAAAAAAAACCACTCAAATCTTCACCAGTGCTGGAAAAGAATTCCCTTTCACTCACTTTTAATAATGCAGGATTTACCTTCTCACATCTGATAAACTCGTGCTGTATTAGTTTTCAGATGTGCAAATGTAAAGATTGGAAGGAGTACATTTCCCACTTTGTTAAATAAAATGTGGGATTCACTTGTTTTAAAGTGTTTGCTTTTCAGGCAGGAGAAAAATCTTAATGCAGTTTAAGCAGTGCAGTCAAAATTCCAGCCTATAAAACCACCACCTTTTATCACCTCTGATTTCATTTGTCCTTCCAAGCAGCTACTGTATGACCTCGTGAAGAAACAACTGCTGGAAGCGATTTTTTCCCATATGATAGCATTTTCTTTTTCAGTAAATATGCAGAATAATTCAGAGAAAGAGACATCCCAGAGTGCTTTCTCAATGTAAAAATCACAGTTCCTTTCTCAACCAACGGATTCTCCAAGAATTCAGCTAACAAGTGATGTTTTCTTGTTTTGGCCAATGCAAAAGCTGCTCATTACATTAATTAATATGTTTGCAGGACAGAAAGAAGTATAAAGCTTCTGCTGTGGCTTGTTTGTATTAAACGTGGGCACATATACCTTAAATATGTTGAAGATTTTGGAGACACACAGGTATGAGGGATTAAAATCAGATGCTCTTCTAATGAAAGCAGGACAGGTACCTGACTAGGGTCAAACAGGACAGAAGAGAACATAATATTTACTTACCTGACCATACACAGTTGTGTTTCTGACAGCAAATTGCTGGGGGTTTGCACATTGGATGCCCTTGATTTCAGTAGGTATTAGATGCCAAAACATTTTTTTATCTGACCTTTAATATCTAAAAGCAAAAGCTAAGGGGCCTTCTTTTCTGTTCAAAATGGAAACGTGCATTTGATAGCAAAAGGAACATGGTTTGCCTTTTGTTTTGCCCTTTATCAGATAACTGCAATGGCTGTGAGGTTCTCACTGTCACATAACTTTCCCGAGACCTGCACACGTGGCTTTGATAGAGTTACACCAGCAATGAGTTTAACCTGAGAGTCTCCATGTAGTCATGAAATATGTGATAAGACCCAAGGTTTGAGAGCAACCACCTTAAAACATGTTAAGATGGATGCATTTGAGATTTCCAGCTCTGGTAGGAGCCACACCGAGCTCTTCTAAGTGAGATTTGCTGAAGCTACTCGTTGTCCTTTTGTGATGCGAAGAGATAAACTTGAATGGGGAGTTAATGCGCCCTTGTCCACATCTGTCTTCTGAGCAAATCCCGCTCAGCTCCATGCATTCAGAACAAATTCTAGGCAAGAGGCCACTGGGAAGTTGTCCAGTTCTCTGTACCCCATGCCCAGCTCTGTCAGACTGGCTGCACAATAATTCATTTCATACAGTTCCTCTGGCCAAGGAAAACATATTTGCTCCTTGTGGCAGGGAAGCTCTGCAATGAAGGCACTGTGCTGCAAATTATACACCCTAGGGGTTGACCTCAGCTCGTGTGCCTGCTGACCTGTAGGAAACTCCACGCAAGTAGGCAGGGGTAAATAAGAAATGCGCTTTATTGGCCCCGATGCCTTCAGAAATCGATTTATAACCAATGGTGTGTGTTACCTTTCTCTGCACTTCATAAAAATCTGTGATGAATTGATTTTGTTAGGTTTTTTTATTTACAGCTATATGCAAGGTACAATTTGTTTCCAAAAGGCTGAAGAAAGGACCCTTCAAAATGAAGTATCGAAACCTTGTTTTATGTCTCTAAGTGAATCTGGGCTGAGCGAGGGGGGAAATGGCTCTGTGGCCATACCCAAACTTAATTTCCTTATGTTTTTTCTGGAATGTATGTTTTAAAGATATACTGCAGTACATTTTCATTGAAGACAACCCCCCAACAATCTGTGTTCCTCACGCCTATACCCTAGAAACAGTCTGTATTGAAGGAGCTGAATGCAATGCTTTACCTCCATCATACCACAGCACTGTGGAAAATCTTGTCTCTGGAACATAATTTGGGGCAAATCCGTAACAACTCAGAAGTCAGAGAGAGAGAGCGTTACCACTGAGAACTGAGGGATAAGGTTCTGTTAGCACGAAGATCATCAGAACATGAGGGTTTTCATTCTGAATTCTTATTGCCTTCCCAACTTTTATATGATTTTAATGCCAAATGGCTGATAGGAGCCAAGGATTCATCAGGGAGAGTCACACAAAGACAGTCTGATTTTAAAGTCTTTCACAAGCCCTGCGACCCCCAAGTTTCAGGATTTTCTACTCTAGGTTTAGCCAGAAACTTGTTTTGAGGCTTCTCAGCTATTAATTTTATCAGCTCCCAGGGATATTATCAGAAGGGCCCAATCCAGCAGTCATTCTTCGGTATAAGCACAGTAAACCAGAGCGTTAGCTGGTGAAGTCAGAATGGTTTCTGCTGCAGTCCCAACATCTGGCGTATTAGCATTCTTCATATAAAAGGGCAGCAGAGGGGCTACTCACATAAGAACGTTACGTATGTGCTTGCAGGACCTCATTCCTAACAATGTAAGACACCGCGTTATTAAAAAATAGGGCAAATTATGCTTTCAGTTACAGCAGTGCCAATGTGATATAGCTCCTTTGACAACTCATTGTATTTACTTTGGCTCTCCACTAGCCCCAGTGCAGTGAAATCACTGGAGTTTCTCTAGATTTACAATGGCATAACAAAAACCGGGACTCTGGATGTGGAGAACCCACGGTCGGCTGAAGACATAATAGTTCTCAAGAACTGCTGGGCTCACCCTCTGCAAGAGGCTGCCACAAGAAAGTTATATGCACGGAGGCTTGAGTGCATGTATATTCTAATTGGAAATGAAAGTGTTGTAGTGAAATGAAATAGTCTAGTGCAGGCATTACAGTTATAGGATCTTCCAGGCTTTGGCTGAATTCCAGGTGTTGAATTCCTCTGTCTTTTCGGATGGAAAAGCCAGAGGATCTGTCTTGATGCAGTGAATTTCGTTTCTATTTTTCAGTCTGTATGGTGAGGACTTAAGCTCTGTGTTCTGTTGTTGGGCTTGAAACCTCTCTGTGCACAGAGCAAAACACCAGTTATGCCTGCGCACAGAGAGGTTTCAAGCCCAGCAACAGACTTTCATATCACT
>JAVHNF010012512.1:24372-39670 GCA_034783455.1 Micropsitta finschii
TCCATGTAGGTCCTCTGACCCATCCTTTATTCATAAGCCTGGAGGCAGGAGGGTCCCAGGCTATGAGCCTGGCTGGGGAGAAGGAGCTCTCTTGGCTTTACAGGCCAGGTCATGCCACAGGGTGGGGATATGGATCTGTGAACGAAGGAAAACACATTCCTGAGAGACTCCCATACACCCTGTCCTGTGAGCAACCAGGAGCGTGTCCAGGCTGGGAGACTCGGAAACCACAACCTAGGGAGTCACTAAAGAGCTCTTTTAAGAAAAATGGGAGGGCTGCTGCTTTGAAACGCTGCACAGCGGTTTCCTACCTGAGGAAATGTGTGAAAGGCTCGGCTCGGCTCCCACAAGGACTTAGCCCTGTTATCAAGTATATTTGGGTTCAGTCAGTTTGCAGGAAAACAACATTTAACGTCCTTGCTTTATTTCGTGGCTTCTGCTCAACTCCAGCTCCGCGCAGCTCAGCAGAAGAGGGAGGCAGTTTGTTAGCTCCCCTCTTGAGTTTCTCTTTCTCAGCAACATTTGAATGTGTGTCTAATTCCGTCTTTCAGAATCCCATCTCCTTGTTGCAGGACAAGTGCAAAAGATTCAAGTCCACCCGTGCTGCTGTGTGTGTTTGGGTCTGTAGGGACTCCATCTCCCACGCACATCCTTGCTGCATCCCAAGCTACACCTTTGGGGTTGACACTTTATGGAACCATAATGGAAACAGAAAGGTTGCTCCTGCTTATACCCTTCTTTGTCTGCGACTTTCCTGATGCTCAGTTAGACACCACCCTCATAAAGAAATTGGCTGAAACTGAGGCTCAGAAGAAAGGGAGGTTTTGTGTAGGTGTGGGTATGTGAAAGGAGCTAGAAAGGGTAGGCTACCTACATTTTTAATAGTTTCTTTATGAGTGTGATACAGGTATTTTCCTATAATAAAACAGTAATGTTCCCAACCAGCAAGTGCTGTTCTTGGCATCTCTTTTTATTCCAATTTGCTTTTCTTGCAACTGTGGGCAAGATTCATGAAAGGGCCATGCCTAACAGGTAGGTAAGAGAAGGCACTATTTTTTATACAAATAAATGTCATTCCTAAATTATCTACTTTTAGAGTACACCATATGGTTCTAGGCTATCCGTGCCTCAATCCCACCTTCTCGTTGGCAGCTTCCATGAAATGCAGAAAGGTGATTAAATAGTGACTTGTTCCACTGAATCTGCAACTCGCCTACTGCCAAAATTGAAGACAAGTGAGTGCTTGCAAATATCAATACGCAGAACTGATTTAGAAGTTTCCTTCAAATGAATAAACCCCTGAAAATCATAGCTTTAATTTTTAACAATAAATAATGAATGTTAATGTTTCCCAACTGTTTCTCAGTAAATGGCTTTACTGATTTTCCGGGTTTTCCCATATTATTTAATCATATTTCAGAAATTATCTTTGAGAAAATGGACCAGACAGTCCATGGAATAAGAAAAGACCCATGAGGTGGAAGCCATGGAATAGAAATCTACTATATTCTGTTTACCTCCAGCTGACCTCAGTCATTTTGTGTCATTTTGCTGTGCCTGTAAAAGTCATGATCATCCTACTCACTTGCATGAACCGTGTAGGAAAACATCTGTGAAGGAAATCCAGCTGTGTCTGTGCAGCGCAATGCGACATCCTAAAGAGGTACCTTAGCAAGCTCCATGCTCCATGTCTGTATCTTGAGTTTTGGTATTTAATTAGTCTTTTATATTAATATATTATAGTCCTCATTTATCTCCTTTCATCAGCTAAACTGTTCCAAATGAGGCTTTTTAATATTCCTACTGAGACCAGGACATGTAATTCAAACGCCAGTTCAGGTTCCAGAACTCATCCTTAATTAGAGATTAATTCTGAATTGGTTATTTCTGCTAGCAATTCAGTCAACCAGTTTTTATTACATTTCACAATGAATGGTAATGCTTAGAACTGAGGGCAAAGCAAGACATCTCTCATCAAAATGATGCGTATGCTTTCTTAGCATAGTACTAACTATGACAATAATAAAATGATGTGAGATAAATAACAGAAATGAGTTAAACTTCACCTTCATTAAAGTATGATTTAGTGAAACGAGCTTTGGGAGGTATTCAGCCTGTTTGCAGGTAACTGCTGATGAACATAATCTATGGGAGTTATATTACCTGGGCAATAGTTTCCTTCTTTACCTGTTTGCAAGCACCTCACTTGAACCTTCCACTGCTCTGTTCTGGCTTTGAAGGAAAAAGGGACGGGCTCATCTGGTAACCTAAAGCTTTGGAACCACCATGTGTCAGTGCTGGATAGCACTCCAACCTTCTGGGGTTTCTGCCACAGGCCCAAACCCACTTTACAAATTAAAATCACATTGGGAAAGAAGGGATCAAATCTCACATGTCAGAATGCAAGGAAAGAGCCTCTGGCTGTAAGTCAAAGGTTGAGGGACATCCCGGCTCCACTTAGTGTGGAGGGAGCTTGTCCTCAAGGGATGCTTTTCAGGTGTGCACTTTTTATGCAGTGAATCTGTGAATTGGGATGCCTGATTCAAAGCTGTTTGTGCTTTGGATCTGATCTGCAAACCTCAGTATTAATTCTGGAGATAATACTGAGCACAGATGGCTTATGTGGCCGCATCAGGCCAAAGTTGCTCTGTTCTATAGGAGATTTCTCTGTGTTCTGAACTGAATGCAAACTTCCCTAATATTCCTGAAAGCCCTCCTTAGACTGATGGTAACAGTAAAATTCCCACCTTGCAATTCCAGGAATAGAGCTGCTGAGGTTTTCCTGTCCCAGCTCCAAAGGGCCAAGACAAACCCCAGTGCCGATGCTTCCTCCAAAACACTTCAGTAAGAATAGGATGTTTCTATCCACCACTGTATATTGACTCTTGCTATGCTTCTGACCTTAAATCATTTGATGACATCACATTGTTACTTTGAATCCATGTACAAATAAGCTGTATTTCCATTAGGGAACATAAAATGGTCCATTTTGACTCCCTCTGCAAACTGTTTATGGGTTACTTGCAGCTTTCAGGATTTTTACAAGAGAACATCCACTGTTCATTTCCTGGCTCGGCTCCAACTGGACATGTTAACTTTGCCTAATTTCCAAGACATTTGGTGGGAAGGCTTCATAATAGAAGCATGTTTTTCCACGAGGGAACTTATACCACTCTTTTTTAAAGTCTATTTTTCCCAGACAAATTAAACCTACTTTTTATGAGCTTCATCTAAAGGGTAGAACAGTAGCTCGCCTTGTTAGATATTAGTGCTTCTGTTCGGAAGGGTGATCGTGTAACTGCAGGGCCTCAGTATTTTACACTTTCTGGAGTTCATTAACCAGAGGCTTCTGTATTTGAACCTGTAACGTTTTAGCTGGACGAGACCCAGCAAACGAAATCAATTTAGTCCCGTAGCACAGAACTAATTGTCATCATATCCAAATGTGCAAATATACAGGGAGCGTACAGGAACAGAGGCAGGGGAAAATTGAGGGCTTTAGTTTTTCGGGTATTATGTTGCTGAAAAGTTTTTACGTGCTTCCTCGGTGACACAAAATACAGAATTGAAAATATGTTTCCTATACTGAAATATCTCTACCAAATTGAATGGGTTTATATACCTCCATCCAGCTAATCAAATGCTTTCCGCTTAAGTCATGTATTTGACCACATATTGGGCTGGGTAGGCCTTGGAGGAGATTTCTCTTCTTGTCAAAGCTTGTAATGTCACCAGATAATTCACAAAGAGAGGCACCTGTTTCCAGCATCTTTTTCCGGCACCTTTTTCCATCTCCAAGGTCTCCTGCCTCCTGGTCATGCTGCTGTCTTAAGGTCAGCATTGCAAAGGGAAGCCCAAAACCAGGTTCAGCACTAGCTAATATCTGTCAGGACTTCATAACTTCATATAAAGTCTCTGGAGTCTTTCAAATGACTGCGAGGAGTGGAATCTCCTTCCAGTGACAATATTGCTGCAGCAATCATCTGCCATGGCAGAGGAAAGCTCTCATCCTCTAATCAATGCCCTAATTTAATAGTCTTCACAGAAGTTGAGTTTAGCCAAAATTAAAGACATTCTTCATCTTAGAGGCGAAAAGCCTATTAATAGAAATGCAATCATTAAGTTATCTCCTGTTGTGACTTCCAGCAGTAGCATATTGACAGTTCAGTTCCTGGAGCAGAAATGAGGGGTCCAGGTCTAATCCGAACAGATCCTTTCTAAATAAATACAACTATATTTAATTCATACAGCTTGAAAACCCCGAGGATGCTTCCAGAGAAGGGCTGTTTTTTAAGGTGGTGCCATATGGTTTTAATTTCTCAGAAATATATAGCCTAGCTTGTTCGCTGAGAAGGCTGTGCCAAAGACGGCGTTTTGAGATAGCTGAAAGTGTAACCTTAACATCTAGCCTTTTCCTATAGTGACTCTTTACCCGTACAGTGGTAAAGCTTCCAACTGGAAAGTCAAATGAACAATTAAAGGATGGAATCTAAAATATTTATTGTTTATTGGTGATGGAAAAGAAGACGTTTTTATTGCCTATGTTCTTTGCTCTCATCTGGTATCTCATCATTTTGACAACCCTTATAAAATTGGTAAGTAGTATTTGCTACTGCAGTTGGAGAATTAGCTGTTAGACAAGTAAACCACACAGATTGAACGGCATGAAATATCCTTTGGAAAGATAAAAGCTTCAACCCCGAATTCACTACCCTAGCAATGAGAAGCTATGGCTACACTGCCTTAGTTCAGTTATTAACGTATATCATTTAGGTTTTCCAGTCAATGATTTCAGGAGCACTGACTTTCATATCCTTCTCCCTATCTCCGTTATGTGTTTATTTCTTTTTGACTCAAATATGAGTGTACTGGGTAATTAAAAGTGAATCTTACATTAGGGACCACCACTTCAGCAAAACATTTTCCGTGTAACTATAAACTGAAAAGTCAGTCCATGTATTTGCCATCACTGCGGTTGGTCCATTTTCACACTATTATTATTTTGTCTCAGAACCCCTGTGTTTATAAAAGAGGGACAGAAACACAGACTAAATATATATCCAATCGTCTTTGCACCAGAGAGGCTGAAAAAAGAAGCCTGAATTCAGAATATTCCCAAATATCCTGTAAGGTGCCTAAAGGTTTCTCAGACATAAACTTGAAATAGTTTTTCTTGTTGGAAGGGACTGGGAGGAATTACATCTAAAGATGATAAGATTGTTTGTGGATTAATTTAGTGATTTATCCTTCTGGTATTCTTTGAAGCGGGCAGCATCCTTTAGGGTTGGCTGGGGGGAAATCACACCGGTGTGCACATCATGTGCATCCAAGGGTGCCTCACCAAACCCTGCACTTTGACTCTGTCAGCTTTATCCATATGAAGTTCTGAAAGCACTGAGGCCTTGGATGGCCTCTCCCGTAACACTAAAACAGATAAGCTACTGAAAAAATAGTAATAAACTCCTATTTTGTTTTCTTTTACCTTTCCCTTCACTCTCAGTACCTCCTCCCATCCAAGCTTTTCCTGCTGAAGTCCTGGGTTTTCATAATGGATCTAAAGTCTGTCCTGCTTATTGCAACTCACAGAGTCCAGGAGAGATGAATGGGTTTTTGAATGACTATGTTAAGACATCTCATCCATCATTGCAATGATTTTTTTCCCTCTAGATAATCATTAATAAAATAGCCCATTACAGCAAAAACTATATGAGTAAAACAATTGGATATAGCATCTCTATTTTGAAACCTGCATTTCCTTTACACAAAGCAAGCATACTGATTGCCTGGATTACTGTATATACCAGATTATGAGCCATTAGAATTACATGCTAGGAAGTAAAGTTTTGGTTTAAAACATGGTTTTAGTTATATAAAATTGAGAATTGCCTGGGACATGTGAGCACCCATCCTTGTGGAGAGCTGACACAAACCCCACCAGCTTCTCACTACACCACAGCTTACCTCTCCATCTCTGTGTGCTGCATGGAATGAATCCCACGGGAGCCAAAACCCACTGTCTGTGCCAGTGGAAAGCATGCTTTCCCAGCTTTATGAACAGAGGACAGTATGTACATGACCTGCACGCAGCCCGTGTCCCTGAGGTGCAGCAAGCACAGTGCTGCCCTTACAGTTGCCCTGCCACAAGCAGGGTCAGAAAGAATGCACCTCCAGTGAGTCACACTCCTTGAGGCATTTCTAGACAATTTCAGGCACAATCATAATGCAGAAAATAAAGGAACTAGAATTAAATATTAACATTTTCTTTTCACCTTTTTGCAAATAAATAAAAATCCACATGATTTAGAAACCTATGGAATGAAAAGGCTTTGGAAAACGTCTCATAAACCTCTTCTTGTATCATGGGTATTATCATCTGCCAGTACTGCATCGCCCGTGTGAAATGGGTACAGGATGTGTTAAGGCACAATCAGGGAGAGAAAAGGGACACTGAGCAAGCTATTTTCAATGGCCAAAGAGTCTGGAAAGCAGAAGAAGGTTGAGCAAGTCACAGTAGAGACAAACAGCAAACTTTTTAATGTTCCTTTCTTTTTAATGTTTCGTTAACAACTGGGTACATACAAAACATAACTTAAAATCTATTTCCTGCTCTAAGTGTCCACATTCCACTTGCAGTCTACCTGGAAAGCATTATTATGTGCAGTAATCATACTTGCAGAGATTGCTTGCTTGTAAGAGATATTTTCTAAACAACACTGATTGCAGAATGCAGTGCTCAAGAGGAGAGGGAAAAAGGAAGGAGGAAAACTTTGCAAGGAGGGGATGTGCGAACGTGTGTGCATGCACCTATGCACGTATAATACCATTGCAGAGCTGTTTGGGCTGTTTTCTGTTTCAAGACTTAAGCATTGCTTGCTCCACAGTGCTCCTGGGAGCAATGAGGAATACTGCTTGGGCTTAATGCATGCGCTTCCACCGAGCTGTCAGATGAGAGGCTGAAAAATACATGACAGGCAAGATTTGCCTCCGGTGCTCAGTCACAGTACCATGGCGAGAGGACAGGATTAAACCTGCAAGGCCAAACTGGAACACGTTGGCAACTCTACTCGGTTTTTGGTTTGTTTGTTGGGTTATTGGGAAGAAGGGGCGAGTTTTGCTTAATGCAAATAAATAAGTAAATCTGAAGATATATTTTCACCACCCTTCTGTTGACTTTGAATCTATTGGTTAAAGTATAGAGTCAGCGAGTTAACTCTCCTGTCTGCTTCTGTGAAAACACCCATCTATTCTGGGACTGTGGGTGCAATTTGAGTACAATAGCCTTCCCGTTTTGAAACTGGTTTCCTACCAACTCTATATATATGTACACGACTTTTTGTACCTTCAGTCCTGTCAACTCAGCCACCGCGAGGTGGTTCACAACCCTGGGGCTGATCCAGGTTGGGGAGAGGATTCCTGCGGGCAGGATCAGGGCATGGCACTGGGAGCGCAGCTTCAGCCTTGGCTTTGTACCGTATCTCGTGATGTATCTGCTGTGCAGTGTGTATGAAGTCATAAAATCTAGCAAAGGATGGGAAAAACATTCATGTCGTTGAGTCATTCGCTGGAGTAAACATGCAGTTAATCACGAGCAAGTATTAATCACCCTTGCGTGTTTGCACAGTCCTATATATATTGTATGTGATCTTGTTAGGAGCGCAGGAAAATGCAGATGAAGAAAGCAGTCATTGCTGGGTGCTGCCATTGGGTCTGCAAGCTCCCAGAGCACACAGGATCAGAGACCAGAGCAGCCACTGCTGAACACTCTATATTGGATTAACATTTATATCACACTGGGTTTGTGATCTGTTGCTCGATGCAGTTCTTTGGGTGCTAACAGGCTTCCATACCATCCTGCGTATTCTGTAACACTAACTGATGTGTTTTAGCCTCACGCTTTCTGATTTCTCCTGTGCCGATGAATGTGCTCAACCATTTCATTGTGTTCTGGAGGCCGATGGCAGGAAGGCAGCATTTGTGCAGCCGTTGTTACTTGCACTTCATGCTAACCCCTCGTTTTCTGTTCTTTCTCTTTGCCTTGGCTGCTAATGGCCAAGCCCCCATCTCCTCGCTGCCTTGGAAAGCAAAAACCACGGGAGCAAACCGAGACAACGCTATTTGCATCTGCCTGCAACCTCCTATGGCGCCCTGCAGCTGGAGAGCGGCTGCAGAACATAGAGGGCTTTCTACAAAGCCAAGCCAGCGGAAATCACCACCAATGTTAATTCGAAACAGAATGAGATAGCCACAGAGCAGGGCCCGAGAGCGCGCACAAAGAGGGCCTTTTCTTGTTCGCAGGGTGCTGACAGTATGGGCGAGAGTCCATCCTGTGCAGCTGATGTGAGGAATAGCACATCCTTAAATCTCAACACCTGGGCACAGCTCGGGAGACCTCAGGAGAAACTTAGAAGGAAGGTTTCAGCGAATGACACTGGGCAGATCCCGGGAGGCTCCTGCAGCTGGCCAGCTAAAGAGCTGCTAAAGAAAGGGGTTAAAATGAACTTTGGGATCTCTAGAAAGGCTCATTTATCAATGTAAACACAGCTTAGCTGCTTAATAAATCTGTTTTCTTTCCTCCTTTTCATCAGGCATTGCTATTAGGGCTGATGGCTTTCATAATGTGATCACCTACTATGTTAATAAGCGCTGGGTGCAACCACTCATGTGAAGATGCTGTAAAGAGGTGTTTTGTTATCCCTATCAAATAGTAGCTCAGTTTGGCCAATGTGTGCTTAGCGTTCTTCCTTTTATTCCATTTCAGAGCTACATCTCTTCTAGGGATGGGTAAATTGCTATGGAAAAAGAACTGGCCAAACCAAACCTCAGCCCAAACACTGACATCAACCCAAACATTTTTGAAGGTCAGTGTTAGTTTGGATAAGTAACCCATCTACCCAGCTGTAAGTAGGGATGGTTAGAAAATGGATTTTCCACCTTCTAAAAAATTTGGAGAGTGTATCTCTGTTTGTAATCACAGATTTTGAAAAGCTAAAATCTTTATACTCTTTTCCAAAACCAAGACAAATTGATTTAAGTGGCAATTTTATTAACAGAGTATCACCTCAAGTTTTGTTTGGATTTTTTGGGTCAATTTTAACATTAAGATGAAAACATACTCACAAAATACAAGCAAAGGAGTAGTTGATTTAGTAAATCCATCTTCTCTCTCTCTACTTTGCATGATTGCTGTAGTATTTAGAACTGCATCTCTTGCGGTTTTGGCCACAGATTGGAGCAGGGATGACCTTGCAGCCCCTTAATCCATGCTTGATTAGTTCAAGCTGTCTTTCCTTTTCCATTCAGGCTAGAAAGGGCTGGCAGCATGGCCAAACCTTCCGCTTGGTGTGACACCATTGCTGTGAGATCCAGGAGGTTGCCAGGACCTGGAGAAGAGGAGCATGAGAGAAGCAATGGCCAAGTGCCATCCCAATGAACCAAGAGGGTGCATTGTTACACCTGATAATGTAGAACTACAGAAATAAGACTGTAAAGGGTAGCAGAAATGAGATTAACTTTCAGACCTAAAATAGAGGAATATTTGTAGGAGCAGTCCAACTTCTGGGGCTTGTTCAGAACCTCCTTGTGTTTAGGTGGGCACCTTCCCAGTGCCATTGCCATGTTTGGTAGCATGATGAGAGGCTGGCTCCAGCACTGGCAAGCCAGGAAACATGGGAGAAAGAGACCAAAGGAAATCTCAAATATTGTTAGTTGGGATAAGTTTGATTGTAAGATTGGTTTCATTTCCATGGTGTGTTTGCTGTAAAAACTAGAGCCATTTGAGCAAAAAGTGATCCCACTGAGAAAAATGGTTATGATTTCGTGTGTTTTTATGAGTGTGGTGGTTGTCATCCTAAAACACAGGGCAGGCTAAGGAAGGTTGACTTTGGGCAAAGTGAACTGCAGAAAACTTGGGAAGGAAAATACTGGCCTTTTTTTAGTATGTTTGAAATAATAATATAAAAGAATGTTCTGCACGAGGTCTCTTTTTCACTCGCAAGTTGAATCTGAGACCAAAATAACCATGAAGGCAAATTCAGACACTTCCCTGTCTCTTTCCAAAGTGCTAATTCTTTCGCTTTTTATGAGCATTTAATTAGATACTGAATAAAAAGAAATAGGCAAACAGACGGGACCCCAGCAACTCAATACTGAGCTTTGTGTATAGAGGAAACGTCATGAAACGTGAATCAGGTTAAATAGTTCAATTCTTGTCTGTTGTTTACATGTTTGAGAAGGAGTGCAACTGTTTGAAATTGTTTAAGTAGTTAGAAAGGTGATCGTAACATTTACCAGCAAATGACATAAATCCAGAATTAATTATAACGGCTTAAGTGGTTAAAGAGAAAAGGGATCATTGGTCCCATGGTTTATTGTGAACTGTCAGGATAATGGAATTTTAATCAGTCCGTTTATTTGAGGAAGGATTAATTGCATGGCGCGATGCAGAAAATACAGTGACTAACTTGGGAAACTGAGCTCACTGCGTAATTTTATTAAAGCAGATCAGTTGTAGCATCTTAATTTCCTTAGACATGTTTATGGGGAGCCATTTGTTTTGTCAGGATTCTTTCCTGACTGATAGAGTTGCTGAAAATGAATGTGTTTCCTGAGACCATCACCTGGGCCTCAGTCCGCATCCCGGCTGCCCTGGCGCTGCATGTGGGATTCAGGGGGTTCATATGGAAAAGTACATCAGAGAGCTCCTCAGGGCTAAGGTATGGACATGTATGAAGATAGTGTGGAGGCTTTCACTGGAAGAAAGGGGCATATCCTAATGCTGGGTTTGCAGGAGAATTGGAAGCTCAAGATCTAGATAGAGCATGTATAATTTCTGCTGTTTTACTGGGACAGGGTACAATAGCAATGGTACTCAGTGTCCTCAATGGACACCCAGGTACCCTTATATTCAGTGAAGCCAGGGTAAATCAGCTCCAGAAGTGACCCAGCCCATCCTTTACCCATTGCCCTTTCTTCAAGCACCAGCTTGGAATAAATGTATGGGGTTTTAGGTGTTTTTTGAGGTTGCTGCAGGTGACCTTCCTTTACCATTCAAATTTAGAAGAGCTGTGAGATGGTTTGGGGCTTGCAAAGCTTCGGTTAGCTTATTTGCCTTATAAAACAAAAGTTTGGGCACTTTGTATTTAGCTCGTACTCTGGCCGAATCCTGAGAGCCCGCGTGTGGAAATTTCAGCTGCTTGCCCATGGTCGTACCTCACCTTCACTTGGTTTTCAGTTGCTTTTCTTTTTATACATTTAGAGGGAAAGGAGATATTTTAAATGATTTAATATCAAGACAGGCTGTTCTTTCTGAAGTTATTTGTTGTGAAGCTATTATTAGGCTGTTCGTCAGCTGGTCTAAATTAAAATCTGGTTATGTGGCAGAGTTTTACCAGTGTGGTAAAATAAAGTGACACAGAACAAGAAGGTTTACAAGTAGCATCACTTCTCCTTCCTTCTTCTTTGAAGAGAATGGAAAGAGTGATGTGTACCTGGAAAATGGGACTACACGAATATTGTAAAACAAATAATAGAGAAAAGGAAATGTTGCTGCAGTGTCTGAGCTAGAGGGAAAGTGTTCCCATGAGTGAGCTGAGATGGGCCCTACCACATGGGTCAGCCTACATGGGAGGGTTTTCATTCCCTACAAACCTGGCTGCTGGATGGAGCAGCTGCTTTAGCTCCTACCCTATACCTGCACAGCCTTCCAAATAACTAGAAGTGCTTCCTAATTCTGCTTATAGAAGTCAAAAGAAAGGTTTTGCTCAATTCTACTATTAAGAACATATTTATCTATTTTTAGTTTGGTGACAGTGCCACTTCTAGATAATCACTGCAGGCACATTGCAGGTTCAAAGACCTTTATTTGGAAGATTAGTATTCTCTGAAATGCATTTATAGAGACTCCAAACCCCCATGCATTTCCATCTATCAGTACTACATTCAGATATGCAGTGAAAATTGATGCTGGGCAATCTGAAAACACACAACTCTGGTTTTAAGGATTAGGCTGGTTTATCAGTTTTATTAGCCATGCTTTATAGCTGGAGAGCCAAAAGGGTGCGATGAGCATAAAAAAGCAAAGATGTAGGATTAAACCCCCACAACTTTTAGTTCTGCAACAAACCCCCCCAGTCCATGCTGTACCATGGTACCATGGTCTGTGACAGTGCTGCCTGCTATTAATATGAATAGAGCTTTGTCCCGTACATTTGGAGTTTCCTTCTCACCACAATGTTTTGAAAAGCAATTAAGCTATTTAAGAAGCAGCCAACATGCCTACCAGTTAACAGTAGTTAACATTTAAAGTGAGTAACTAGAACGTGTTATTTTTTGAAAGATCAGACCTTAATCAATGGATACTGATACTTGCATAACATGAAACTGTTTTTATTCTAATACTGCTTTCGCATTCAAAAGGTCTCTATCCTGGCTCAGATTAGTGCTGCAGACCTTAAAAGTGAGAGGGAAAGACTAAAAATTGAAATCAAAACTGAATGTGAACGTTAGCTTTATAAACTTGGAACCTCACTGCAATCAAGTATGAAGTGGTAAAACCAGAACCACTAATCGACTATCAGTATTGGTTCTGTTCTTGTAAAGAGTGATTTCTTAATGCATCCACATATATTCTCACATGAATATACACTTATATTTCATCTGAGGACTTAAACTCCCATTATTTGCAGTATCTGTCTCTGGCTTGGAAGGATTTGCATGAGCTTGTTGCCATGATCTCCATCCTCACTTTCTCTCTGGCATCCTGTGCTAGCCTCTGATAAGACATGACACTGGGAAAGTGGATGTTGTTCTGATCTTCATCTTCATCAGAATTAGTTCCAGTTGAGTCACCTTTGCAATATAGGCAGTAAAAGCTGTTTATTACTGTTCCCCAGAAACAGATTGAAATCAATACTCATAAGCTGGTATTAAAACAAGCATACTGTGTTGTAGCTTTTTAGTAAGACTTCCCCACTGCTTTAGCCAGAGAGCAGCCTCACGCAGTTGCTTGTAAGGAGAAGGTAACCACTGTCACATTTGTCACAAAAGGCAGAGAAAACGGAGCTCCAGGGGGCTGGGCTGACATTTTCTTCTTCTTCTTTCCCTCTCTCTTTTAAATAAAGTTATTTGTTTAGTTTGAAAGACAATACCCGGCTGGGCTACAGGCAGTGTGCTCAGTGGGCTAATGCAGGCAGCTGGCACAACCACAATGAGCAGAGCAGCACCCTTCCAGGAGGAAAAAAGGCTCAGATGACAATATAAGTTACTCAAAACAAATAGCAATGAAATGGAGTGGAAGCGAGTTCTCCACTTGAGTTACTATAATGTTCCATTTGTAGTTTCAGGCTTCTCATAGACCACAATTATAAAATGTTGGCTGGCATCTAAAAACAAGGGAAAGAAAATATTCTGCTGGAGGTAAAGAACTGAGATTTTCAAGTGGATTTTTATTTGGTATCAATCATAAACCACTTCTGGGCTAAATCTATTGCAGCCAGAATGTAAAATACGCCCATTAGTGGGGTTGTAGGGTGTGCTAAACTCAACTGCGAACTCACTTTGCTGTGCAGTACCTTACACTACCAGGCCCATGCTGGTCATGATCTTCTGAGGCCCCTTCAATCAGTGATGGTGTTTGATATTAATTTGAATTCAAAACAAAACAGTGCTTTAGGCCAAAAAAACAGGACCATGCTTTTTTATATTAAGATGATGAAATGGGACATTTTATCACTTTTGAAATACTGCTTCACTCAGATATATTTTGAATGAGGAATGTCACTGAAATCAAAACTGCAAATGGGTTTGACTTCAGTAAAATGGTATTTTCCCATTGAGAAACACTTTATTTCTACTGTCCTCATGAGTTTTGATCTATTCTGCCTTGGAGGGAGCCCCTGTGCTGCCAAGCCTTGTCCTCTGGGATGCTGTACAGGAGGGACTCTGGGCTGCTGTACAGGAGGGACTAAGGAGGCACAGAGCTCCTGCAGTGATTATTTGTTCAACAAAAGAAAACACTTGCAAGGTAAAGGTTTGAAAGCAGGAGCTGTCTGAAGAGAAAGGACAAAGTGGTCGCTTTGGTTAAAACCAAACCAAAACACAACTGCCACATTTTTTAGTTTAGTCAGGAATCCTGTCCAAGGGGGAGAAGTGGATTGTGAGGAAGCAAAGGAAAACAGAAATCAAAGAGAAGGGGAAAAAGAAGGATAAGAAATCATCTGAGGATAGATGATAATAAATGAGTAGGAAGGCCACTCTGTCACGAAGAGCTGCTTTAACGTGCTCTCTTCCTGCCTCTGTATATAATAGCTTTTTTGTCAGACATGCTTGACTAAAATCACATGGAAATATCCTTAGCAGCAATTCACTGGCCTGGCACTGATTTCCATCATGCAAGAGGCCATGTGTTGGTTTATGGTCTGACAGCCTATCCTCAGGTGCCTGGTGCATCAGTGCAGGCCGGGTTCCTCTGCTTCATCTGTGTCCAGCCCCTGATTCGGCTCCTGTGGGTACTGGGAATGTGCAATGAAGCCTCTAAAACTCCAGGATTGTGCATGAGGAACTGGAAAAAGAGGGGGGGAAAGGGTGTGATGGTGGATGGAGCTGTACAGAGAGCCCTGAGCCCTACTGGGGTCCTGGTTCTCTGGGGTGGTGGATCCAGGGTGTGCTGGGAATAGGCGTGAGGAATTGGAAGAGGCACATCTGCTGCTCAGTGCTGTATTTTATCCTTCCCCATAGAAGGCCACCTCAGACCATAAACTGGACCACCTCAGACTGCATCCTGGCTGCTGAGGACCACATTATTCTCCCTCACTGTGGCCCAAGACAATGATCAGGAGGTGGTGAGGGACACAGATGACACTACAGGAAAGGCTGACAACTTTTAATTGACCCTATCTACCATGTGTTTTACTATTCCTTTCCCAAAGAAACTCCAGCCCATGGCCCTGGTGTGATGTTCACTGGGACCCCACAAAAATTCCCCCATTCATCTTGACAGATTTCAGGTCTGACCTTTAGGATGGGGAGCTGAGAGCACCGGAGCACACGTAGCTTTCTTGGATGAAGTGAGGAGCGAAACAGGAGAGAAAAGAGAGAAAAGCAAATCTGCCACCAGTTTTTTGATAACAAAAATGCAAAGTCTGCAAACCAGGTAATGGAAAGGACAATTTAAAGCAACAGAAATATCCCGGCTGCTTGCTTTGGATGCTGGGAGGGTTAGCCCCCAAAGCTCGGCAGCACTTGGAAATGATGCATCCCCTTCCTGCAACATGAGCAGGAATTAATCTCCACCAGATAAATA
>JAVHNF010012519.1:0-10609 GCA_034783455.1 Micropsitta finschii
TTATTAGAGTTTGAAGGTCAAGCCAGATGTCATTTGCAAGTAGTTTTCCCTTGATTTGCAATTGGATTTTTAAATTGACCTCCAACCTTGCTAACATATAATGTTAATGAACTACACATGGCTTGCATATAGAGAGATGCAAATATAGAGGTTTTTACAGTTTTGCTAAAATCAGTATTTTATCTTTAATTCTTTTTGACATTTAGCTTTGATGAGTCTTACATGCGCATACCTGTGGGGGAAATTAGATCTCTTAATTTATAAATATCTCTAATCATGGAACATCTCCCATTTGAGAAACTAATAAAATAACAGGAATAAGTAAGCAACTGAACCAGTGCAGTACGGAGAAATGTGTTACCTGTGTTTTCTTAGTCCTTTACCAAATGCTTGAGGTAGGTAGCTTTGTTCTTTCTCACTTACTGTCATTTTAGTGAAGGAAGATATTTTAGTGAAGAAACCCAGCGCAAGATTAAAAACGTTTAAGTACTCTGCCTACTTACAGAAATGCATTTAGTGAAGAGTTGCTTTAAAAAAGAAATAAAATTCAGTGTCACTTATGGATATCACAGGATCAGTTATGAAATCATGCAGTCATTCAGTGAGCTGTAAAAGGAGCAGAGGTTATCGAGGAAAGCCATTATAGTTCAAATTTATTGCATGTAATTGCAATGTATATATGAATTCTCAAGTCTTTACGTATATAAGGAATTGGCAAAGTTACTAATAATTTCCTACAGTTCCTAAACTCTCTTTCTCTACTTTTTTCAATTAAAGTTGCAGAAGATGCATTGAAAAAGCCCCACACCCTCTGCCAGCTGCACAAAGAGGTCAGAAATAGTATATAATTATTGCCAAGCTAATTGCTGAGTGCTAATGTACATACAGACACACGGTATTCAGCTCAGACATTATCACAGTAGTGGACAATTAGGGCAAATGCAGTGACAGATAAAATGCAAATAGAATTTTTAAGCATAGTACTTCACTGGGTTTTAATTTTTTAATAATCTTAGGAAAATTGTCACTTCTATCTTTAGCTGTACAGATGTATTCTAAAAGGGTGGCTAAGTCAGAATAACAGTTGCAGATTCCTTTTGAGAGACTATGCTTAAACTCAAAGCTAGTTATTGTAAAATTAGAAATTGTATTTTCCTTCCAGTATTTCTGAAGGTTTAAAATGAAAACTGGTTCCACTTTGTGCTCAGTGCCAGGTTGGACGGGGCTTGGAGCAACTTGACATAGTGGAAGGTGTCCCTGACTGTGGCAGGGGGTTGGAACTGGATGAGCCTTACGGTCCCTTCCAACCCAAACTATTCTGTGATTCTATGATTCTAATTAAACGAATAGCGGTCTGAGGACAGGAGATCTGGCTCGCCAGCTCGTCATGCTCTAACATGACGCATGAACCCCCAAAATTAAGGATAACTGTCCCACCCTGCACAAGGTGCATACATCCATATGTAGTAAGTCAAACAACATAAGAGCAATACTGTTTAACGGCGGGTGCCACCTGCTAAGTCAGAGAAGCTCCATTCAGGTATGGCCAGGGCTCCAAGAAGAACTACAGCTGCACAAACAGTTGGGCAAACTCCACAAATTGCAGGAAGGTTGTGCAACCTTGCTGCAAATGTTTTGGAAACAGCATTCATTCTTTTTTCTGTTCAGTCAGCAGGGATTACAGGCATCGTAACTTCATCTATCATTTTCACAAGGAGATAAGGGCAAGGAAGGTGTACAGCAGATAAAGCATCTCTCCTTTCCCCGCCTTCTTACTTCCTCCAATGCAAACTTAAAAGCCGCACAACGCAGCTCACGTGAGCACTTCTTATCTAGTTAACACAAGGCAGGAGAATGTTTAATGAGATTATTGCTTCCTGCAGCTGTACAACCTGAAGATTGGATCTATCTCATTAAATATCGTAAATGGCCATAAAGATGGACAGAAGTGGTCCCGCCTTGCAGAAAGAGATCTCTAGAAAACATGCAATCAGCTCCGGGGTCTCTGTAGTCAGAGGCATTTTGCTGCCGCCTTTGAGAGGCCACAAGATCCAACATTCAATGAGGACATAAGCCAGTTAAAATAAATGTTTTGGTGTGGTGAGCCCATATCTCACAGACCAAGGCATGGAATAAGTTCACATTTATTCAAGGGACTTTTTGAAGAAACATATTTCAGGCCTTTGACTAGTTTCATCTGGCCTGATAAATATTTTGTTGCTTGCATTGCATAGATTAAATAGGAAGAACTGCAATATACATTAAGATCCTAACTTAGCAATCAATTATCAATCACCTAATTAAGCAATTCCTAAATGCACTATATAGTCAAAGAGAAGGGCTCTAGAGGGAGATGCTGGTAGTCAAAGTTTCCCACCTGGCTTTTTGCCCTGATGTAATTTGAATAAACTAACACCTTCCCTGGTATCTTACAGAGAAGGGTGCTTTGCCTTGGAGAAGGTAAATATACCTCTCAAATTTCAGATTTGTGAGAGTGCAATTTCTAGAAAAGGCCACTGAAACCCATGATGCTATTACGTGCAACACAAGTGTGAATTATTATAAAGGCTGAGTCTGATTAAATCTTTAGTTGCTTATTGGAAAACCTCTAAACCTTACACAGTGATGATAAAAAGCATGTGAACAGCATTTTCCAAAAAATAAAGACATGTTCTCCTGAAAAACACTTTGTTTATACATGATTTGGTTGATTCCCTCCCCCACACCCAGCGGCTCTTCTTTGAGTGTGTTTGAGGAACCCACAGTGTATGAGCCATTGACAATATTTACCAAGAGTCTGGCAGCAGTCGAGTAACCTATATATCTGCTTCTCATTATTAAATATCCCAAATTTTATTGAGATTATTAGAACCTATTTAATGGCTCATTGAACTTAGAAACCATACAATTTTCCTATTAGGCACTTCCATCTAAATATTTATGATATCAGTTCATATGAGAAATAACAAAAGACACAAAATATGAGGAAAAGGAAGGCATTTCTTCAGCTGCCCTGGAGCAAGACTTGTCCCTAACTCTAGCATAAACCAGTGGTACAACTTAAAGGAAGCTAACTGAGAGACACAAAGCAAATCTGTTGATGATGAAAGGAGAACCTAGTCATGTCTTTAAGGGAGTCTGCATAAATTTGGATACAAGGCTCCTTTCCATGATTAAAGAGAGTATTTATAACTACTCATTTCATGTATTTTGGGTGTGGCAAGGAGTCTTCCAGTCAAATCACTACCTGGTATAAACAGATTTATCTATTTCTAGCTAGAACATAAGCTAAAATTCCAACATGTTTTCCATAAGCACAGTAAGATCACAGCTACGGAGGAGTTAAAAAAATGTCATTATGGTTTCTTCTTTGGATGGAGAATTGATGGAAGGAAGACTTATTTTGAGGAAGACATAGTCATGAAAGCTTGTCAACAATTAATGCAACATGTATCTTCAGATACAATAAAGCCTCTATATTTTCAGATGCTCTGGAGTATGAGTTATCAACACAGAAGAAATGCAGAAAATATTCTGTTTATCTGATTATGAGAAAGGACAATCCTGCGCCAGAATCCTTCAAAACAAGTTATTTTGGTACAATTCTCTGTATGTATACACATTATATGGGTACAATTTCCAGCTGGAAAGTGCAAGCAAAACC
The DNA here is from genome assembly GCA_034783455.1 of Micropsitta finschii. NCBI lineage: Eukaryota > Metazoa > Chordata > Aves > Psittaciformes > Psittacidae > Micropsitta > Micropsitta finschii. The sequence goes on from JAVHNF010012519.1 coordinate 3,665, forward strand.
AATGCAGGGCAACACCCTGAGATGAGCATGAAGAAGTCACAGGCTGTCAGGGTAGATGCCCACAATCTCACTTCTACTGTATGTGTCTTCCATGAAAATAGACATGTTTAAATCCAATTACATTAACATGGCACTGAGCCCAAGTTAAAATGCCTTGTCACTAGTCAGGAATTTTTGGCCCAGGCTAATACAACAATGCACAGCTTCTAGACAGGATCTGGCTTGTACCCAGCTGGTTTGCACTGCTGGGAAAAGGACACAAAAACTCTCTGATCCATCCACAGAGAAACACTGAAGTTCAAGGGCATAATCATCAAAATTGCTGCCTCATTGTACAAACACCTCTAGTTTTCAGCTTAAGGTTGTGTAGGCTTTTAATATTCTGCTTGAGGGCTCAGTAGGAGTGTTGCACAATATCAGAGCTCAGTATACAGCTCACTTCTAAACCTGATCAGGGATGTCAAAAGCCAGGAGATTTTTCATTTTGGAAAAGAGAGATGGTGATAGAGGTCTGTACAACCTGTCCCTGTCAGAAAGGTGAATCAACAACAAGCCAAATAGATGGAAGGTTCAGTGGTTTTTTGGCTTTTGCTTTGCTCCCAGGATAAAAGACGAGTAGAATAGAGAGTAATTCCACACAGACTGCTATGAAATCTGGTGTGGGACTGGCTATATGCAATATACATAGGTATGACTGGCAATCTAAACACAGGAGTGACAAATCATTAGGCCTGGGAGTTCTCTATTGACGTAGATGTTGTGATGCTGAAGAAGCACATGGCTTCAGCTAAATTAGGTCATGAGATATTAGCACCTTTCTCTTTATGTTCCCTTTTCATAAGGAAATAAAATAACACAGGACCTACAGATAATAAGATTATAAAGCCAGTAATTCAAACGACGTATAATGGAAGAACTGAAGTCATGTAAGTGCTCCTCATACCTTCCGCGTATATACATGTAAGGGACACTCCTTTTCCAGGAAGTTTAATTTTCAAAATTAGTTCTGAGGAATCCTGACATGGCAATGCAAGAAATAATAAACCTCCAATTGTGTTCTCTTTCCTCCTGAACAACTTTGCTGTTCCCAGATTAAAACCACTGGAAAATGCACCTGTTCCCATGAAAAACACAGCAGCCTTGGTGGGAACTGTTCTAAGCCTTACAAGAAAATGGCAGGATATGAGCATTCATATATTTCTGCTGATTCTCACTAAGGCAGGAAGGTGTAGAGATGTCTGGTAGCAGGTAGCAGGATAAGGGACTCTGGGATATACAGAGACACATATGCACTTGTCTGTGAGTGCCCCAAGTGCATAAGATTCTAACTAAGGCAGGAGGAAACCTTATCTTTTCAGACAGAAACCTCAGGTGAGGGAGTGTGGTCATGTCACCAAGCTAATGTACCTTGACCTACAGTGCCCATTAATATTGAGAGTTAATGAACATCAGTTATTAGTTGCCTGCAAAACCCCAAAATGATTGGCTGCATGCAAGGAGCAGTGAAGAAATAAACTCATCCCACTTCCCCACTCACACCAGCTGTCTGATATCATTGGACTGCAGTCTATGGTGCTTGTCATAGCTCAGCTGAGCCAGCACCATCCCAGCTATTCCCTCTGCAGGGAAGGCTCACAGGGTCTGCACTGTAGGAGGGCAGGGGCTTCAGGCTTGAGTGTAGAACTTGGCCTAAGCTCAAAGGGAAGCATATAGATCCTGCACTAACCTCAGAAGAAAGACTGTGATGTCAGAAAACAAAGTCCCTCTCTGCGTGGAAGACTCTTCTCTTATACATCCAAAAATCTCAGTTACATTATCAGGATGACACCGCACTACCTCAGGATAAGGCCTGTTTCCATAAGGCTCCCCTCTGTCAATACATGTATTGCCTAATTGCCCCTTTTATCAGTCAACTCAGTAATGAAGAATATGTCATCACCTGCTTTCTTTTTAAAACACAGCAAAGCCAAAGAAAGAACATGATCTTCCTATTTTTGTCTATGACAAACAACCAGGTTGATAATAAACTACAGTATAAATAAAAGCAGGGAATTGCAAGCAGCATATTTGAATAACTACAAGAGTATTGGTTTTCAGGCTATCCTTTTATCGGATAGTAAATTAGATACAAAGCCATTTGGTTGAAAGATAATAACATTTATGCAGCTAACAAGTCAATCTTGTAAGGAATATTGCTGACTTCATTGTCTGTGTTAAGCCAATCTCTACTTGTTAAACCTCTGACCCTCCCCTGGGTCTCATTCTGTAACCAATGAAGAATGACTGGACTTTAAAATACCTCCTCTTCTCTAGTACATTTTGAAAATAGAGTACATTTTGAAAACAGAAAACTGACCATCTAGTTAGGCAAGAGATTAGAGATGAGATGGTATCCAAGATCACTGGGAGACATGGGAGGAGAACCACATCTCCTGACTTCAGTACCATGACAGCACAGTCCTTCCCAGTGCCTTCATGATTTTGCAGGAGCTGCTCAGCCAGCACATATGCTTCCCCTCATTTTCTCTTCTCAAACCTCTCTGCTACCTGACACCTTGAAGACAAATACAATAAATCTTTACTAACACATACAGGGAGCAGAGCTTATTCCTTGTACAGTTCCACAGAAATCTAGGCAAAACATTACTGATGTTGATGGAATTTTCCCTTCTGCCAGCTGAGTGCTGGAACAGATGGAGCCCGGCTTTGCTACAAGAGATAGATTTCTCCACACCTACCCTTCATTGAATCCTAGGGATAGAAAGAGAAGAGGAAAACTCCACATCTTTCACAAGAGAGGAGGGACTCAAAGATGACTTGCAGCACTTCTATATGAATACTGAAGCTCTCAGTGCTGCAGCAGAGAAACAGGACACAGCAGATGATACAAGTGACTGAAGGCCTCTGCATACTTCATTCTATGACATACACCTGTGAAAGGTTGTATATGTGTGAGTCCAAAATCAAAACAGGGACTACAGCTTAACCTCTTGTACTTTTGCCCATATCACAGCTTAATGTTCAAGCCACTGTTCTTTGAGCCACTTCGCTTGCGATGGGTTTGGAAACATGAACAATGGGTTTGGAAACATGAACATGGCATGCTGAACATCATGCCATGGTAGCGTTCTTTGGTGAGTCTGATCAAACAGCATCCTGATTTCAAATGTGGCTAGGCTTTCAAATGAGAAGTAGACTTTGAGAATCTGGGGGTTCTATACATTCCAAACGGGAAAGCAGAAAGTATCTGACCGCTAATCCAGTTCCTTTTCCTGAAGCAAGTGGCAGACTTTTCCAGGCATTTTATGGTTACACAGATTAGAAATTAAATGGTCAGAGTAGAAATTAAATGGTCAGAGTAACTTCTGTTATTTTACCTCTCGCTTTTTTTTTCTTTTCTAGAATGTGCTAAATAGACCTCAATATAAAATATATATATAATTACTTTGAATTTGATGGCATAACAGAGCATCACGTGAGACAAAACTGGAAATTGTGGGAAGCACAATCATATGTCAGTGATAATCACTGCATAATGTTTCAGCATACAGCAGAGCACAGGGTTTGTGTCTCTGTTAGATCAGTTTCCTTGCTGCCATTGAAGAAAGTTTGCTTAATAGTATCAGTCAAGACCTCAACCTTCAAAAAATCACCATTTTCATCTGAAGAAGATCGGGGCCAGATCAGTGTATTCAGCATAGAGCTTAAGTGAAGAGGTATGTATGTGAGTTTTATGGGATGTAATTTTTGTGATGTCAGAACTGCCAGAAAGATAAAGGAACTTATAGGAAAAATAAATACATCTGCAAATGAGTTCCACCTTTTCAGCTGACAAGCACTAAAATTAAAAAAGAAGTACAGGAAAGCAAAATAGAAAAGGACGTTCACCCATCCATTCCTGCCTCTTCAGAAAACTGACCATGTGAGAAAGAAATACCATGCACTGGAGACAGCTTTTCTCTCTGAGCAGGCTGGCTATGATGAGACAAGACACAATACCACTTGCCTCAATGCACAAGTCTGTTCAGAGCCTCTTGCATGGGTCCTTGTTGGTAAAACAGGACCTCGCAGCACATTCTGCATCCTGGAATGTCATTATGTTATTACTAAAGTTATTTATATTGGGGTAGCTTCCCAAAGGTCTCCCTTTCCAGGTCAAGATCCTCATTCTGTTTGGCATAGTAGAGAGGGAAAATCTCTCCCTGAAGAGCTGACACTTTAACAAATAAAGTGCTAGCAGTAGTGATAACCCAAATTGAAATTCTGGAGATATTTCATTTCTTCAGATCATCAAATCACTTGAATATGAGTAGGACAGAACTGTGCTAAAAACAAAAGATGCTCAGAGATATAGTATACATCATTTATTACATAATTAAATGTTTGTGTGTCAGCTATCCTTAGATGTGGGTCTTCCAGCAACCACTGAAAACAGAAGTCCACTGCAAAAGCAAATATGTTAGCACCTAAAGGCTGCAATCTGCACTAATACAGTCACTTAAATGAGTAGCATAACAGCATTTTTCATTTCATTGTGTTGGCTTAAATTCATTTTTTTGGAGCTAAATTGGCCATGAATGATGAAGGTATTGCAATTTGATTTCAAACCAGTTGTAATTGGACCAACAGGCCATCATTTTATGTGTCAGTGTACACAGCACTGCAGAAATAAAAGCATAGGAGGGGACCAGGATTTTTAAGCTTGAGAAGATGTTGAACTGAGAAGTACGTCTGTGTTGATCCTGGAGCTCAAGAGATTCATGTCCAGTGTGACATTTTATGCACACCGCTAATGCAGGCTCCTTAGTACCCACTGGATAAAATCTATTCAAACACATTAACTTCATTAATGTTTTTATTAAAGCTTAGGCATGGACAAACTGAAAGGTTAACACTGTCCCCTGGGTGAAGGGGAAGAAGGAATAGCTTCGTCTAATCATGCTGCAGTTCCTGGGGATCAGGCAGTTCAGCTGCTTGAGAAAAAGTAGCATCTCAACCGAAAATTCAGAGAGGTTTAAAGTGGTACACTTAAAGATGAAGTGTGCAGTATTTTATACTGAAATATTATTTAATACAGCTCAGATAGAGCTGGATTATTTGTAATTCCTCCTTTTCTCTACTATTTCCTCACCTGAGTGATCCCTGACTTGTGGCAGCGGAGGCAGTAAGACTACCAGAGTGAAGAAAAACATACCATGGTAGTAAGAGAATCCATCTGGACTGCATCTAACAGAACCAAAACCAGTTTTTTTGATTTTTAAGATTTGTAATGTGTCACCAGATAGCTGAGAGCAAACAGCTCAGATTTTAAATATTGATGAAGATTTCATTGTTCATCCTCCTTTGTCTAAAAGCCAAAACACATCCAAAGGCTCTGAATATGGTTCTTTTCTTTTTCACCAGCAAACAGAACTGCAGCAGTACAGCTTGCCAGAGCCAGTTCTCACCCATGGAAATCTTCACTTGCCTAGCCAAGTTCACTCAACAAGGGTAACCTCAGCTCCTTCTCAGCAGCCAACACCAGCAAGCAAGGACACTAGGACACTTACATCCCATAAATCCTATCCAACATTTTGCTTCCTTTCTTGCCCACACATCACATTTTCAGACATCAGAAAAGGCTCTTTGTGACAAACGGTGATAAATGGCAAGTCCCTCACAATAATCATAGTATCATAGAATGGTTAGGGTTGGAAAGGACCTTAAGATCATCTAGTTCCAACCTCTCAGTGCACCTTCTGCACCAGTTTGTTTCAGAAAGCTAGCAATCAGGCTTACAATTAATAGCATTGCATTTTAAAGCCAGGTACCTCATATAAAACATCTGAATAGATAGGTTGATTCTCAGGCTTTTTGAGCACCAATTTCCTATTGGCATGTTATATTTTTGCAGTATATTATTCACAGAATAGATGTCCCAGATAAGATGTGGTCCTCAGTAAATAACAAAGAAGCATGAATCATATACAAATCTCTTGGCGATCTTGTTTAGCTACCCACAGACACACATCTTTAAAACTAAATTTCTATTTTCTCCTCTCCTTTAGGGTGAAGTCTGGATGGGTTTTTAATTCTTCTTTTTTTTCTAGCAAAATTTTGTAATTCTATAAGCTCTCATTGTCTTTGATGTGGCATGAGTTTGGAAGTTTTGGCCTTCCTTTCCAGTCACGGGTTCCAGCAGAGGTAAGCTAAAGACTAAACTTAGTAAATTCTCTCTGCTAACATCCCAGACATGACTTCAAATAAAAGAGCAGATTGCACAACTGCTCTTAAGAGAAATTTAATTTACACTATTGGGATTACAATATTTATTGAAGAACCAGACACAATCTCAGCAGAAACTTGTATTAGGAATGTAAAAACTGGGAATGTAAAAATTCAGACCTTCTTCAGTCTCTGACCACAGTGTTTCCAATATTTTAAAACATAATTTTGAAAAAGAATACTCTAGGAATTGTGAGAGGGAATTTTGATGTCTCAGGATCTTCAATTCCTGCACAATCCAGTAAAGGATGTGGAATTACCAAGGCAGGATAATGGTACTGCTCTCTTCAGTAAAAGGCATTGAGATCTGATGAAAAGCACTAGATAAGAGTGAGGTACTACCTATGCCAACACTCAAATCAGACAGCCTTGTGTACAATCTGTTTATTTTTATGGTGAAGTATATTATACTGCCAAAAGGACACTTCATCATCTATAATAAATATTCATCTACATGTATCATGCACTTGAGCTGCATGAACGATGAGACCAGAGTGCAGAAATGAATGGAAACTGATGAAATAAATGTCACCTTTCAGTGTTGTTGTTGCAGATAAATTGCAGATGGATACAAACAAAGTCAATTATTTCATGCAAGTGTTTGCATAAGCTGCTCCTTATGCCTAGACTAAAATCCTAAACCTCATCATTTACCTTTCATCAGAGAATGGCAAGAAGAAA
>JAVHNF010012520.1:41107-52274 GCA_034783455.1 Micropsitta finschii
TTAATTTAAGCGAAAGGTCTCTTCCTAGAAGATGCTCTCTGCTGTTAATCACAGCCCGGGCACAGCACCCCCGCAGCCAGGTATGGCTTTGGCTTTCTCTCCTCCATCAGTATCAGTCACTCTGTGGCTGACAAGTGAGTCCTTCCCTGGGCTCTGCCTCTGAATACTCGTGTACATTCAGAGGGCTAAAAACAGCAACTCCAGGCATGCCTAGGGTTAGAAAGCATGTTAGAAAGGTGTGGTATGAAAGCAAGACAGCTATTGCAAGAGCTATTTGCTCCAGCTCATTAAAAAGGCCTTCTACATCCCAGCTCTCCACATCTCAGGAGATGGCCCTGCTGTGCTGGCTGTGTTGGGCAGCCTGAACTCTGCCTTTCTGCTGCTATCCTGCTATCCTTCTTCTCACCAAGGTCTTTCAAAAGAGCAATTAGTTCTCCAAGTTGCTTAAGCTTCTCACCTTCACCATGAGATGAGAGACCATGGAAGGGGTGTTCTGAAATGCCACACAGCCGCTTTTGCCCAGCTCATCTGCGTACTGTGCGTGGCTGAGTATGCCACAGGAGCCAGGTCCTGAGGAAATAAAAGGGTGCTAAGGTTGTCAGGTTTCTCAGTTCCCATCATCCCTCAAATCATAGAATCATAAAATGGTTTAGGTTGGAAGGGACCATAAAGCTCGTCTTCCAACCTCCCTGACATGGGCAGGGACACTTTCCATTCGACCAGGCTGCCCAAAGCCCCGTCCAACCTGTGGATGGGGCAGACACAGCTTCTCAGGCCAACCTGTTCCAGTGCCTCACCACCCCAAAATGAAGACATGAGTTTGATGGAAGACTGATTATCTTGTAGCAAGCTCATCATGTTGCTGCTGTTCTCTCAGAGGGACTTTGGAAAGTGAGAACACAAAAGGCATTTATATAAAGAGCTGTCTCCTCTGCTCTCAGATGCTACATTGCTTCCAGATGCATTTATTTGGAGCAATGGTGCAATCCAGTGGCCAGTTGGGATAGTAGCACAATAATATTGTACAAGCTCTTATCCACTGCAAAACCAGGAAGCACCTAAAGGGAGCTGTGATACCACTAAGCCTGCAGAGAAGCAGTGATGTGTATCGATCAGCAATCTTGAGATGTACAGGAGATCCATGTTTCTTGGTAAGGCTCAGGAACAAGCTGTTGGAATCAATAAATGGAGCTCTTCTTTAGGGGCAGTAAGGTCCATCCTCAGAAAACTGTACAACTCTCACTAACACTTTTTCCTGAATATTGTTTCCCTGTGGTGCCAAGCACAGGTGCTGTGCATGCTGACACCAGGACATAGAAATCCTGCAGGAACAGGCTGTAGAAAATCTTAGTCTGAAGGCTGACTGCTATCCAGCCAGTTGTGAGGAAGGATCTCCCCTCTGAGAATTGCCTTTAGACTCCTGAACTGGGAAAACACGTGCTTGTGGCAGTGATCTGAACAAACCTCGCACTGTGCATCCCTCCTGAAAAACCTCTGCTGGAAGGGGGAGCTACTGAGTAGATTCCTTACTCTGTGTAGATTTTACACATGCTTTGGTCTGGAGAAGAGAAGGGAGGAGGTGTTGCTGGAGGAAGCTGTTCACCACTTCTGACCATGTAAGGGAGAAATCGTCTTCTGCAAGCCAGGCTACAACACAAGTACCTCCAAGGAGCTGTTCCTTGCCATCTTCACCTCCCTCACCCACAAGGTTCTTGGTCATACCAAAAGGAGCCTAAGAATCAGACCTTGAAGTCCACGAAGAGTGTTCTGGTGTTTTCCTTGTAGCTTGTAGAGTCAACAAGATTGGTCTGAGAGGCAACAGCATTAGATTAATGAGGGGAAAGTGAAATTCCAGTGTAAAGAGTAAACAGCATCACCATTTTAAGTCAGTGCTGTTTACAGTACAGACTGGCCACTGGCACACTGCTGAGGGATCATCTCCTTACCTGAACCCAGTGGTCAGCTTTTGTCAGAGTATCACAATGAGCTGGCTGGCAGGGCTAGTGCACAAAAGGAGAAATAAAACAGTATAGCCGTCTGTATTAGAAAAGACAGAGGGATAATCCTGGCATGTGCCAAAAGCAGAAAAGCAGGACTTTGTGTTTGATTTAAAACATCCTCTGGGAAAAACAAACAAGTAAAAAACCCACCCACCACACACATAAATCCCTAAGATCTACTTAAAGAGGAAGAGGAAAAAAATATGACACTTTCAAGAGTAAAGGGGGTAAAAAACCAAACCTATATCTTTGTATGTATGAGACTGTTTAGCAGTGACTAGGTGCTATATTTGAATACTCCTACAACCTGAACCAAGACTGACACGTACACTGTGAGTGTTTAAAATGAAGGATTTGAACTGCAGCATTATCAGCCAAGAACCCTCCGTACAGAGCATTTAAGGAACAACTCTTGGAAGATGCAAAAGGTAGGACATCAAACTAGTTCTTCAGCATGAGCAAATCAAGTGAGTCTTGCTGACAGAAAGTTGGATTCACTTGGCTCTGCACGGTAACCACGTGCTTGGTCCTTTGGGACTGCACATGCAAACATGGTGTGCAGCTTCTTTCCCTGCTAAGCATGGCGCCAGTTTTTCTGTTTCTTCATCATTTGCCAGTTCCAAACTGACAGGGCAAGCTCCTCAGCAGTTCTGAATGCTTGCAGCCTCTGGTTGCAGAAAGATCCATGGTGCTCCATGGATGAGCTTAAAGTATCTGGATGGATCTATACAGTACAGGTGTATCTATAGTATCTTTCATGGCTTGACACATGCAAGACCAGTTCCAAAATATTGGAGCAGTTTGTAAATAACCAACAATTACTTGTTTTTAGAAGTCCAAGAAAAAGAGAAGGCAGGGGGACTAGCGCTGCCACAGGTATGTTTGTCTGTGCCTGGGTCTGACAGAGTAAAACTTCAAATGCCAGCTTGGGTCTTGGCAACCAAATGCCATTTTCTGCATAAACAGAGTCCTTGGTGTTTGACCCAAGAAAGGGAAAAGTCAATCTGGAAAAGAACTAACGTCCCAAGCTTGTTTTCCCTTGGCAATGTTCATCATATCCCAGGAAGTGCAGCTGATCACCTTCCCCCTTGTTGCGCACAGCAGCAGCTGGAGAGTTGCAGGAAGGTTTTTGCAACAAAGCCTTTTCTTCCTCCTCTCAGTCAACCTGCCCTGGTAATCTGGACCTTTCTTCAGAAAGCTTTTATCCACTTGAGTGCTGCCTGGTTTGCCAGCAGTACGATGTACTCAACTGCCACCACTCCTCACTCTGGGAGTGGGTGACACAAAAGGTAGTTAAAAATTGGGAACATTTGTGCGGCAAATCAGAACTGAAACTGAACCAGTAAAACAGAAAACGTTTTCCACTCTTACCCTGTCAAACGCCTCCCCTCACAAGCCTTACAACATTCTCTGCTCAGAGCTGTCCACAGCCTTTTTCTTCAGAATAGTTTCTGTTCACTCTCCTCCTCCAGGGAGGCTTGAACAAGGCTTAAGAATAGGGAAATCACAAAGCTGCTGGCACAGAAGTGGGGCGAGATCTTTGCTGCATTTGAAGTCAGTTCAGTTTTGCCTTTAAATAGGTTACATCTTTTGCCTGCACTCACATTCCATTCTGCTCTTAATTTTTAGGTGCAGCATTTCCATTTCTACTATTACTACTCTATCTTAGTGTACAAAGAGGTTGCCTGTGGATATCCCAAGAGGTTACCAACTTCTCCAGCTTTGTTCAGTGTGTTACCATCCGAGATGACTGCATACCCATGAGGTTTAAGAATGAAGTAGCTTAATAATTCACAGCAAATAATAGAGTATTTATGAAAGACAGACATTGTCGCAGAGAACTAGGGGATGCAAGTATCATACCTGTATTTTAACATAACCCTGAGGGTATCATCCAAACACTTACAAACTAGCAACCTTTACATCAGTATCTGGGAAAAAAAACAGTGTAAGCAATCATGAAGAACAGAGCATTATGATCTCAACTTTCCACAAAACTATCGCAAGTGGGAAGATAAATTTTCCTCTTTGGAAATCAAGCCTAATGCCTTCCAGTTTTTTGATTGAAAGAGATGGATGAAGTGTGAAGGAGAGATATTTGCTCCTGGGGATTACTAAGTATATTCAGGACAGAACATGAAGCATTTCAGAAGGATCTAAAATATTTAGAGTAATGGGCAGTAAGAAGCTTGATGCTGATAAGAACAAAGTAACAAAGGCTGAGGGGAAAAACCCCACAAGGTGCTCAAAGCTCACAAAGTACTAGAAGTAACATCGGCTAAAGAAACAGCCTAGTGTCATTGTAAATGTGTCAGCAAAGATTGCTGCTGAGGAGAAAAGCCAAACAAGGCATGTAGACAGATAGGGAATGGATCATAAATAAGGATTAATTATCATGTAGACCTAAATCAGTGATGCAGCTACATTAAAAGAATATGATTGCAATGAAATAAAATACACAGGAGTTAGGGTTGTATTGCTAATATTTGTTCAATCATTCTCTAATACACTGCCTCCTCTCGTCATGCATGCTTTATCACAAAACCTTCAAGCAACAGACAATCCATTCAGCAATTTAAAACGTAGGAAAGACGGATAAGAACATTATCCCCATGTTCTGAAGAAGTATAGAGCTATTAAGTGACTTAAATCTATGCAAAAAGCCTGTGGAGGACATGGAATTAAGCCATCTCAGTTTCTGAGTTCCAGCGCACCAACCTGATCCCAAGACTGGTCTTCACTGTAAAAGACAACAGTGCCCTAAGAACTCCCTTCAAATCCTGATTTCCAAACCCAGAGTTCAGAGGGCTAGGACTTATTTTATAAGTCGCAGAATAATTAGGAACTAAATATATTCTGAAACAGTTAGCAACCCGAAGGTGAAAATGATGATGCAGACCCTCGGTAATAGAAATATGACTTTAGCCTCCAATACCTAATTTTACGAAGGTAACTAGAAAAAACCTTTGGCAGGTTATTACCCCAGCAGAGCCATGGCTGTTCACACACCCAGTTTTCCCTTCCCTCTCTCCTTTGGCTTTGGCAGGGCATCCTGGCAGTTCCTCTCTCAGGTAGGCAATGCTGCTATAAGCAGGCGAGCAGCCAACTTGCTAATCCAATTATGCAACACAAGACCCGAGGGGTGCACCCTTTGTGAAAGAATAAGCTATTTTCATTATTTAATTACCAGTCAAGTTACTTGCCTGAAGAATATTAAAATGCCAGTGTAATTATGACATTAAGATACTCAGTCAAAGCAAGCTCCTTTCTGCTGATTACCCCAAAAAGTGGCTTCTGAGGGTGATGCACAGGAGTAAGTAGCAGCTTTAAACCAGATATATGATTCAGGGAGATGATGCATTAGCTTGACTCTGATGAAACCAGTGACTTTAAACATCAGTTTTGATGGAGTAAAACTAGGCCAACATAGAGCATCTGGAAGAGTTCACGTCCACTTGTTTGCTGTATCCTGGGACCATAAAGAACATTTGAAGCACTGTCTGGGACTTCTCTCAATAGCTTGAGGAGTTCAATCAGTTGGTTTAATCTCCATCCCTCAGAGATAACTATTCTGTCTAATTTTGCCAGAAAACAGACAAGAGCCTGAGGTCCTTCAGGCCATACATAGGGACTGGGAGACACATTGGATGACTACAGCAGGTATTCCCTGGCAGCTCTTCTCCACATCACGCTCCTGGGAATGGTAGGCTGGCAAGTGAGCCACAGCAGCCCAAAAAACCCCAGGTGGTCTGTGGTTTCCTGAAGTCTGCTGCCAGTTAAGGCAAACTGTCTTGAGCAGCTCTAATCCATGTTGGATTTTAGGGGACGCAATGGCACCGCTGCTTTCCTGGCACTTTCCACCCTGTGCCCAGCTCAAGATGCTGGTCTGCTCTTCCAGCCCCAAGCATCATCTCCTCCCTTTGTACAGGAAGGAGTTGTCACTTTAGTCTAGGAACTTCCAAACCACTCAGCACAGCAATCTGCTGCTGTTGCTACCACACCATGTGAACAGAAAGAGATGTTAGAAAGCTCTTCAAGGCAAAATATATTTATTCCCCTTTTAGAAGCAGATTTTCCTTTGTGTAAAAAAGACTCCAATTATAAACCTAGCATTTTATTCTCTTGGAGAGCATGGTAGCAAGGATTTCTGTATTATTAAGATAGCTGCATATGTTATTTGCAGCAGTGCCAGCTCAATTGATATCTGGGTTTTCGTTCCCCACCTCCATATTTTGGTACTTTGAGAAAAGTTCTGGAATGACAGTCACATCTCTGCAGACCAGAGCCCAAAAATAACACTAAGAGCTTTCCAACATCTTTATTTCCAAGGTGTTCTCACAGCATATTATCCTAATAAAGAGGTAATCCATGCATCTCTAACCAGAACTTGGGAGGTATAAGATATTTTCGTATTGTCACATGTTGATACGGTGGCCCTAGGAGAACATGGCCCATAGTCTCTGTCGCCACGGCTTAGTGGCTCAGATGGTATGGGCTAGTGCATTTGTTTTAGTCAAAAGCACTACCAAAACTGGCTTGCCAGGAGCTAATTGAATAATGTAAAGTCATTTTCCCCATTTCTTAGGAAAAAAAAACCCCTGTATTTGGGCAGCACTATTTGCAGCCAATTATTCCGTTATCTCCAGTTGTGCTCCAGGGAGCTGTATTACACACAGCTCAGCAGCTGTTCATTAGGTTAGTCTCCCAGCTCCTTTTGCTTGCATAATGCTCACCCTGCAGTGCCATATGACAGGAGCTTTAAGTGCTATCTCTTGTCCTGTATTATCCCTCGTTGGATTTTGGAACCCGTTCCAACCACAAAAATTGCAGGGAGCTTTTGATTTTTTTTATTAGAATACAAAATGCCACAGTTTATCATAACAAAGAAAGGGTGGAGAGGAATAACTGGCATACAGAGAATGCCCCTTAGGAACAAAGCTTGAGTACCACTGGTGCATCGGGACATTTCATGCAGCAGCATTTGAAAGCTGAAAGCCATCACTTCATAAATATATTTTGGCAAGAACCTGCACTATTCTTTGATCCACATATTTCCTTTGTAATGACTTCATGATTTGCCTCTTAGACCACCACATCCGTGACCTGTCTGCATTGGGATTACCAGTAGATGAATCACAAATCAGGGTAGTTTCATATCTGTGCAGCACTTAAAGTCACTGAACACTGGGCTTTGATTGCCTGCACACTCCTGGCTCAGCATCACTCATATGATTGGTCCTTCCAGGGCCAGGTCTGATTACATTACTCCACACTTTGCACATCCACACACATGAGCCCTTGCAACTACAAACCAGACATATCTCAAAGCCCAGAGGTAAACCACAGCTGCACTTGCATCTGCCTACAGAGAATGCATTGTCCCAAGTCATGCTACTTCTTGGGGAACAAGCTGATGGTACACATCATCTCTGAGGACAATGGAGATGGTGGCTTTCACAAAGATCAGCTAGACCCTCACACCCACTTTTTCAATTTACAGTTGTATCTGCCATATTTTAACATAAACTTGAAGGAGAGACAAAACGCCACCCTATCACCATTGCAGTAAGGAACTTAACTCTTGACTTCAGAATTTTAGGCTCTTCATAAGCAAGCCCACCAAGATAATCATGTTTTCTATAATTAAAAAAGACCCCTGAAACTGCAGCTGCAACCCCTAAGTTAGAATGAATTTGCTCCTTCCTTAGCATTACCCCAGTTTGGGAACTGTAGCATAGCAGACAAAACACTTGTGATACCACCTTTGCTAGCAAAGACAAGCTTAGTTCAGCAAGCTCTAAACCACAGCAAGAGCAGAGCTCAGCCTGCTCCATTACACCATCATCAGGTTACCTTAAGCAAATTTAAAGCCTCTTCATCCCCCAAAATACAAGCCTTTTACTTCAGCTCAACAGCCCTCACAGAACATCTAAACATCAAATAATAAATCCTAACAGGTCTGAACCCAACTTCCTTAAATACTTTCAATCCTATCACAGCTGGTAATCATGGTTTTGTGGGTGGGGTGAGGCAGGGCTGGGTTTGATTTGGTTTTGATTTGCCTTTCTGCCCTTCCCCAATGTAGCCCTGGACCTTGGTCAGTATCTTTTGAATGGTTTACATGCTGCTGCTGCTGTTGCTCCTGTAAGGTTACAGAAGATTTTTCTGCTGCTTGAGCTTTGACCGTATAGAGCCCACTTAAGGGATGCCATGCAGGCATCCAAGCTGCTCTTGCTGAGCGCATGTTCTACTGCACCTGTGTTTCTGCCAGTTGCTGTTAAGTTCCTCCACACTGACTTTGCCCCACATCCAATGGTCTCATCCAAGTGTGTTCCCCAACTGTTAGGTTTGAGACTGTTGGGACATAGAAGCAATTATCTCTGTCTGAAGGAAACTATGAAATACGACCTAACTTATGTGCCTACCTGTAGGGGAGGCTGCCCAGCTGAACATGCCAAACACAAAGAAACAAAGCAGACACTAACCCACTAACCCCTGCCTCATTTACAGGGCTCCTTCCTCAGCTGGCTTCTGTGGTTCTCAAATCTCTGTGTTATGGGGAGCCTGCACATCTCTCTGGAAGCTGAAATCTGCAGCAGTGAAGTAGTGTGGTTGCAAGAGATTGCGCTAACACTTTCTGAAAGATCAAGTAGTGAGGCCAAAGGAAATCAAGTATCAGAAGTGGGGCCCTGAGCCTAGAAATGTAATCAAAGCCTGGCAAAGAGTTTGGTGAATGCTGGGGTCAGCAGTGTTAAGTGCGGAGCAAAGCTGGAGAGTCCTTGAGCATCTGACCTAAGTGCCAGGCGCTGCCAGACTGAACTGATGATAAGTCTCTGCTGAGCAGCTCAAGAGTAGCCAGCAGACTCCTTCCTCCAGAGGAGATGCCTAGGATGGAGTGATCTGAAGTAGCTCTTTATTCACTGGAAAACCACCTGATCAAAAATCTAGTATGCATCAGGATTTCTACTTTACCCATGTAAAACCACTGACACAGCTCTTACAACAGCATGTTACTGTGAGGGAGAATCAACGAGTTGGGAGTGCTCAGGATGAGAAGAGTTCCAAGGTTCACAATCCCCAAATATCAATACATAATTGACAGTACACGCATTATTGTATTTCTTTAAGAATATAAATATATAATGAGAATTTCCACCAAGAGGCCATATTTTTATTTATTTAGGAAACAAGTTGAATTCTGCTGGAATCGCTCCATACAGTGGATGTTTCCAGGAGTTAACAGTGCACAGATTCCTTCAAAGTGCCACATTCAGAGCAAATTAACATGGTCTTAAAAGCCAGTTTCAAGACAACTCTCCCACAGACACAAGGTATTGTCTGTGAAACAGAACATGAGACATGAGGCATCGTGTGACATCAGGTAGCACATTTCTGTTTATTGGCCTTTCTTCAAGAAATCTTAACTCATCATTAGGCAAAGATGTACCAGATTAAAATAGGCTTCTTTATCACTGGATTCTGTGGCAGGAAGGCCCACAGCCTCTGGGCTTTTCTGTTTTTTTTAAAAGGATATATTTTTTTACTTTGGCTGAGGTGTTACAGTTCAGAGAACAACCTGCCGTCTACAGGAAATCTCTTGAGAAAATTAAAAGTGAACACAGCTATTTGCTAGGCTGTTTTACTGAACAAACACTGCCAGCTGTACTAATAGCATTTCACCAGACACTTGTCAGCTTCTTAACCCCTATGTTTATAAAGACAACAGGAAATCCAACTGCAAAGTGATGGAGACAGGGAGAAATGGCACTGGAGTTTCTTCCCCCTTGCAGCAGATTCCTGTCTGCTGTAAACTTGTGTCTGTGTACTTCAGTACAGATGTGATGACCTACAACAGAGGTTCTGCCCTGGACATACATAGCTTGCCCATAGTCCAACTCAATGCACTAGTAACTTTCATGTATTATATTAAACTCCAAGGTTTGTCTCACTAATGTCCTTCACATGATGCTCTGTCTGTTCACGTCCACATTGTATGCTGATGAATTGGAGCAGCCTCGGCCAAAATCAATAAAAATGCCTTCAGAATCAGAGTCAATTGATTCCAAAATCTGATCCACTATGTTCTCAGGGCTGGAAGATGGAACGGGAATCAAGGAAGGGTCTCTGTCCAGCTCAAAAGACCTATGTGGGTCATCCATTGAGTGGAAGAGTCCTTTCTGTTGCTCAGCTGTGCTGAGTTTGCCAGAGCATTGCACTGACCCGGTGCTGGGCCTCTCCTGGTCTCCTGACAGTGAGCTTTTCGTGGCTGTCATGGAGCTCTTGGAACCATTGTCCATGATGGTGGTGAGGTTGGAGTACCCCTGGAGCTCCAGACAGGAGGTCATTTCCGAAACAGAATGCCTTCGGATGCCTGTTCCATTGGCAGCCATGCCCTCGGTTTCATACTCGGCCACTGGTGTCAGCAGTGGATTGTTGTAGCTTTTCGATCGCACCACGGGGTTCTTGGCAAGGATGTCACCCGATTTTGAACGCCTGAAGAACCGCTTTTCTGTAAACAGAGGAAGATCCAGAGTAATATCTACGAAGTCGCTTGTTATCATGGTACTAATAATTACAAGTGTTAAAAAGAAAAGTCATATCCCTGAGCTTTTCCTGTGTGACCCCTTTATAAGAAAATATATTGTACTAGTTTAGTAGATCAATGAGCTTCAGATTTCCTACATTTATTTAGCGTATTGAAGCCCCCAAACCTGTCTTTACAAATAATAGCTGAGATTTCCTTATATTCATACAACTTCAGCAGCTGGATTAAACCAGTAAATATTGTGGGAGACCTGACATACAATTGCAAATACTTTCTTCAGGCAAGAAAACAAAGTGCAATTCTGTTCTTGTTCAGGCTGTAAAGGTCATCACTAATTTATAGTAGTTGAAATTTTAACTTTTCTACCACCTTAGGAAAATCAGGTGTCTTCATATCTAGCGCACAAGGATTAATACAGGCATTTTTACTAAAGAACTTAGATTCAAAGCATCTTTCAGAGACCACAGAAGGAGAAAGCACCAAGAGTGTTAAGAAACGTTAACTGTAGGGCAGTGCCCACAGCAACTCTTCTGGGAGCAAACCTGCACTCAATGCGGCAGTGACTGTAGGGACTATTGCTGTTAACCAAGTGGGCTCTTTCCAAAGAATGAGCAGCAGGTGG
>JAVHNF010012527.1:15273-30531 GCA_034783455.1 Micropsitta finschii
TCCTGCCCCCGGCAGAGCATGAGGCCCACAAAGTCCTTGGTCAGACTAAATATTCTGAGCAGTAACTATAAACATCGCTGTTATCAGTAACATTCCCAGGCCAAAAGTCAAAAACATACTGCTGCACCAGCTACTAAGAAGAAAAAATGACTGCTACTGCTGAACCCAGGACACCCTGGCAGTGCATAAAGATGTACCTTCAGCTTAGGTGCTGGGATTCCTTTTTGGACCTTGCTGGATTTTTGGGATGACTGACTTTTGTTATTAGCTCACTGAATTTGAAGCATAACATCTTCGGTTGAATATGCAGTATCTTGATCTGTAGCAACAGTTACACTGGAATGGTTTAGGACCAAGCATTGTAAAAATTAGTTGTAGTGCCTTGACAGCCACAGTTTTGGTGCTGAGGCCACTACTGACAAAGAAGGTTGTGGTACTTTTATAGCTCTCAAAACTCCATAGATTCATAAGCTGAGCAAGAGCAGAATAAAGGCAGTTCAGCCAGTTTCAAAATATGGACAGAAGTGTGGATAGAAAATTCTCTAGCTGCCAATAGTATTAAAAAACTGCACAGGTAACTTAACCTGGACATAATTTGAGATACAAAGTGTAAAGCAGTGGGAAAACCTTGATAAATTTTTTCGGTGGCTGCTTTTCTATCACCATAAGTCTTTGAACCTAAGATAAGGAGCTTTTCTCAAAGTGGATTTCTAGTTTGAATGACTGGTCTGCAAGTTTGAGCCATGCGAGGTATCAGACGACCTCAAATAACAAAACATGACATGCTTATGGGAGTAACTTGCCCAACAGATTACAGCAGACTGATCCAAGGTCCAGAGAGTGTGCAGAAGTGCTGAAGTGACCCTTACTGCTCCTTAGAAGGTCACACTAGGGGACTGTAATGATCTTTCTGGTTTTAGGATCTATGGATTTATTGCAAGTCCTTTCTAGATTCCTTTATAACAGACTCGTACTAGATACAGTAGCTGTGATTCAGAAAATATCAGCTGATTTGTTGTGCACTTTGAGAATAATCCAAGGCCAGCGGCAGTACTGAACTTTGGAATGCAGCAGTACTTGCCACTTTTCTTGTCAGTGTATGTCTGAGCTGCTGTCTTACTTCATTTTGGATGAGATCCAAGCATGTGCTATTCCATTCTCTCCCTGGCTACCCTAATAAAAAGGAACACCCCACTGCAGTTGCCAGAAGAGAACAACAGAATGACTCAATATAGTCTCTGTTTTATTCCAGAGTAATGGAATGGCAATGGTGTGTCAGTCCTACAGTTCAAATGCGCTAGCTGATATGGGGTGGTGGGCATTCTGAGAGCAGGTGACAATGACACCTGAATGGTGAAGTATTCTGAAAGATGGTGCATTTCAGGTACAGTAAAAGTGGTCCTCCGATGGAGAAAGGACATTTCATGTAGGTGGTAAATTAAACTTTAATAAAGTCCAGTAGAGGTGTGCTTGGTTTGTGAATAGCCACAGTGCTGTTGCAATAGATTTAAAATGCAAGTGTAAGGAATGCACTTATACATCAGAACATGAACTGCTTATGGGGATAATTTCTTCCTAAAATGATCTATTTAGGGATTTTTTTTGAGCTGTTTGGACTTACTCAACTTGTCTGTCTTTGGCCACTGTTAGTGATAAAATGCTGGACTCCTGGTTCAACCCCACTTGATAAAATTTATGTTGCCGGAAAGGTCTGAAAGCTGTAGGAGTCTTCAGAGTGTTGTCTGAATCTTAATTTATGACTTCATTTGACTGATTTCTTCCTTGAGTATGCCTTCAGAACTGAGCAGCTTGCTCAGATACAGAATTCCCTTACTGATCCATTCTCTGTTTAAACTATGTATTTATGTTTATTTCTAGAAAAAGTCAGATATGTGCTGATATCCTACAAGAATGAACAGTTTCGGGTAAGTACAGTCACATCATCAGCACTTTCGGCTCTTCTTGTTTCCCACTTGGGGCTATAAGTCTCTTCATTCTTGCCCAGCCTGAAGAACTGATCCTCATGGCCAGGCCTCATATGAAATACCTGAGTGCATCACAGCTAAGTCACTGTGCCAAGAGTTTATTTCATATAACTGCAGGGATCCCTTTTTTCTCCTTGCTGTGTCTTCCCATGGTCAGAATCTGTCCAGGAGCATCAGTGATACAGAAGTGGTATTTGTATCAGTGCTGAGAGGTGGCAGTACACCAGTGACACAGTGCTGCCAACGCTTGACAGGTTGTGTCTCTGCGCCTAAAGGTAGTGCTGCTGTCCAGTGCATGGCCCATAGGGGAGTCATGACTGCTGCATGTGTAAAGGGAGGATTGGTTAATTCCTTGTTCTCTCCTAGTATTGTCATACATGGCTTGCTAAAGTAAAGCTTTGCTGCAGAGAACAAGCAGTTTGAGCTATGATGGTTTCTAATGCAAACACTTTGTTCATGTTTATAAAAGATACATAGTTGTTGGAAATCCCAGATTTTGTCCAGGTAGTACTCAGGTTGTTTCTGTTCATCCTGGTGTCTATGGAAATGAAGACCTGTCATTCAGAAGTTACTAGCCTGTGTTTTCCATCATCCATCATGTATTTTTGCAGTGGCCCAGTGGCTGATTGTATTGGTAGGCTAGAGTTTCTTTAGTTGCTTTAGGTCATATGCTAATACTTGATTTGTTATCTAAAGTATCTTTTGCATGTAGTTGTACCTATGTATAGGTTGAAAGAGCAAATCACAGTCCTGAAAATGACACCTTGGGTTTCCAGTCTCATTTTACATCACATTCCTGCCTGCCAGGAAAAATAATTTCTTCGTTTCTCTCAGTAGCTATTGTCTTCCAGAAAGAATGTGCTGGATAGTTGTTTGTGATGTTACATGCTTCGTGCCAATATTTTATAGAAGGAGGTGATGGTAGGACTGCCACTTGGGTAGCTTGTGACCTTAAATAGAAGAATGTAGTAGAAGCATGTCTCACCTTGCTGTATAGACTCAGATCAGGTATATATCAAACCAAGAAATCACTAACTTTCAGGGGATTACTAACCTCCAATACTCTTATGTTCTTGGTACAACCTGGTAGTCTGTTCTGTGTATTGCTCCTACTCATTAGATGCTGTCAGTTGATGACAGGTTGGTTGGATGGCTGTGTTAACTTGAAATTTTCATCTACTGTATGCATAATATGAGTCATGAAACCTTGTCCTGAGTAGGCAGTCTCATCTCCACCCCACATGGGGAGTTAATGATTCAAAATGGGTCTGTCCTGGTTTATGCTGAAGTCAGGGAGAGCAAGATTTAGAACCAGAATGAGGATGCCAGGACTGTGACTCTTTGGTGCTGCTGCCTTTTTAGTTCAGGATTTTTCCAAGTACAACGTGGCTCATATTAGTTTTTAGTATATCCTTAGGAAGGGGAACTTCTGTGAGTTTTTTGAAGTGCTGTTGTTGAAGTACATATGGCATGTGCATCTTGTCTTCATAGCAATGCCTTTCTGTTTGTCACTGGAGCATATTTTCTGTTAATACTTGGATTTTTCTTCCCTCAGGTTATGCAGACCGCACAGTCTATTTCAAAGAATCGAGAACAGTGGTCTGATACCTCTTCAGAAGTGGACTGGATTTTGGCTCAGATCAAAGACCTGATGCAAGAGAACAGGTATGTCTCTGATAAGGAGCTGAGGTGGAAGGTATAGTGCAGAGCTGGGCCTGTAGACCTTTAGATTTCTTCAAAATTTTAAGGCAATACTTGGCCTCTTTTCTGCTTTCTGTCCTTCTATTACTACAAGGGCCTCTATGGCCCAATGTGTTGAGACTGGGTATTAATATTTATGGGTAAATACTAATAAACTGCATACATACTATTTATTAGTAAATAGTATTTATTACTATATAAATTTACATGAAGATCTCCCACTCTGAGAAATGTAATCAGTGTAACTCTGTAGAGGGGAGAGAATACCATGTTACAGATAGGAGCTATAACTCCTGATGTTTTGAATATAAATACGTATATGCCATACAAGCTGCTGATTAGTTTAAGAGGTTATCAGATGTTGTGCCAGAAGAAAACCCTAAGGAAGAGAATTGCACCTTAGTGGCGTTACCCATTAGTTGCTGAGCATGGAGTAATGAGCAAGAAGGCATAAAGATTCTGTAATGAGAAACATATCTTGGTAAACATGGAACTTCTACATTACTTAAACTGTATGTTGCTGGATGGTTGAAAGATACTGGTGGAAGCAAGCCAATGCATCTGCCTTTGATTCTGGTGCTCTCTCCCTAGGCATCCTCTGTTAGCCACTATCAGAACAGAAATGGACCAAGTGCAGCTGCTTTTATGTATAAATAGCTATTTGCACCTCACATCAGCTATGTGGTAGAAGGAGTTGGGGCAGCTTTGTTTCTGAAACCCTTGGAACGGGTGGCATATTTGAGAATACAAACCCTTGGAATACCCATCCAGTTCCCAGGGCTCTGCAATGCTTGTTCTTTACTGCTAGCACAAAGCCATGCTAATGTTTTTCCCTTTAAGTAATCTCAAGTGTCTGTCTTAAGCACATCACACTACATATATTTCATTCACTATCTCAACAATGCCAAAACTATTAGAATGGACAGCAAGTGAGTGGGATGGGTTGTTGATTAAACCTTTGTTACTGTGCTGGCTTTGACACTGTACTGGCTGGAAGGCAGGTATGTGGGAAAGGGAATGTTCCCTTAAGCACAGGCTTTAAAGAAGAGAGGAAGCTGGTTTCTATGACTAGAAGACTGTATTTTTTTGCCTTGTGGGATTTATTTCTGTTGGCTGTTTCATGGTTTCCTGAGTGACTCCTGATGATCAGGTGACTTCATGAAAATAGCTGCTCTGATATGCAGGGAAATCCCCCACTTGCAGCAGCCAGGGATGGGGAACTGTGTCACAACTCACAGCTTGCAAAACTAGCAGAGAACCAAACCCTACAGTAGTGATGCTACTGCAGAGAGGTTTTGCAGTTGCATTTAACTCCCTTGCGTATTCATTGTTCAGAGAGAACTTGTGGCAAGAATGTTCTTATTTATAGATCTGTGTGTGTTGTTTCCAGTAAGTGCTGGTTCCACAATTCCAGACTTTAGATCCAAGTCATGCTTGGATGTTTAGGTTTGGAACTGACCCCTACTGGAGAAGACAAATTTTCTCATCCGTTCCATACCAAAATGTACCATGTTTGACATGGGTACTACCATTCCAAATCCAGTGAGTCTGATACCAAAAGCAGTTGTTTCTTTGGAATTTATTCAGTGTTTGAAAATGGCCACCTTGATTTTCATTCTGAGGAGTATTTATTTTAGTGCTGGATCTTTGCACAGAAAGAGAACCTCTCAAACATGTTTCAGAACTGGTGCAAGTGGTGTTTTGATATGTAAAGGAGTAAATGGCATTAATAAGACTCTCTGATTGCCCTAGAGAGACAGTGGCTGAAGCTCTTCTCAGTGATGGCTTTCTCATCCCAAAGATGGATTGTCTAAAGATGCTAAATATCAAGTATGAAGGTTAGTGTCTTGGCACCTCAAGTAAAAGGTGAATAGCTGGTGTTATGTCCAAGTGTGTTCCTTTGTTGTCCTCATTATATTGAAATCTGCAGTTCTCTGCATATTTTTCCTATATCTGGATCTTTAAGAGTCTTTTGAACTGTTCTCCAGACCCCCCACTATGGTCATGCCATAAATCTCTTGCAATGGAAGAATGAATGCTGCCGGGCCAAAACATCTTCTGAAGCTTTTATCTCTGCCCTTACTGATTTCCTGGATGAATTTCCTAAACTCCCGAATGAGTTTTGCTTCAAATCTTCAATGTAGAAAATCTGATTTTTCTTTTTTTTTGCCCACATGTGAAGTTTCATGGGTTTTCTGCAAGAGAATTCGATGCCTAGAAATGAAAATTAATAACTTCTCTATTGCTCTGGCACCTCGTGGAAATACCATCCAAAGAACTTTCCAAGGAAGATCCTCAAATTGCTGTGACTATATTACAGTAGGAACAGTATAGGAACTTTTTGATTCTATGTTTCTTTGCTCAATGTGCCTTCTCTTTGCATATCATTAGATAGAATAGTTCTTTGCTATGTATGAAGTTACCTGTTTTGCTAATCCTTCCCAGTTTCAGATTGGTTTTCCTGTGCCTTACCATGTGATTAGATCAGGCCTTGTAGTTTTTGCTTTCACTGAGCTGCCGTTTTATCAATTTGGTGCTTATTTTACTTCCCTGGCATAAGAAAATGATAGCTTCAGGTTCAGTGAGGATCCCAGGAAATACCCTGGACCCAGTGATCTCAAAACAAGCAACTTCAGTTTGCAGCAAGTGTTACACCTGTGGTTTATTTTTGCTTCTTATTGCAGCAAATAAGGAGTTATGGCAGTTCAAAATTCCTCAGACCTTTTACTGCTTTTGGCAGCCTTTGCTGACAGGCCTCCTTTCCCGAAGTTTTACACAGATCCTAATAGAGAAAATGTTTATGGAGCTGAAGGAATGTTCTGACTCTTCAGAACTCCGGCCTCAGTTCTTAATCAGTTGGATATCTGAGATGCTGACCAGCATTGCCAAAGTAAACGCTGGTGAGTATGTCTGGAATGTTTATGTATATGTAAGAGTCTCTTCTCTGCTATTGTGAAAACTGGGAGAGTGGTGTGACCTGTAGCTGGGAAATGTAATAACCCAATTATTACAGTTTGTTATATGAATGTAGAACTGTTTTTCTTGCATTCCTTACACTTCTCAACCAGCAGCTTATGTATGTCATGTAATTCTGAGCCCAGAATTGGAATTGTTAGTGGCAGCTTTGCTGCAGCCTCCTCAAGACAGGAAAAGCCGATCTCTCCCATGAAAGATCAGGCCCTGAAATGTTGTTTTTTTAGATACTGATACAATACTTCACAAACACATCTTATGGCTTTCTTGTCTGGGATGGTGTGCACAGAACTGGGTTGGGAATGTCTGCACCTTACTGTGGTCATGTCTTGTGGAGCTAACCTAGCTGTCCGTGCATTGGCAAGTCACTTGTGACAACCTTGATGAATTTGACCAGTACATTTTGGAGTTGGATTGGAATGCCAGCTTGTTTGAGGATGAGTGTTTCAGTAACAATGCAAAGGGTGAAGGACATATTTCTAATGAGTTTTGAGCACCTTCTTGTTTTCTTTACCTTTTTTGAAGGGAAGAAAAGACAGCACTGTAACAAACAGGTGGCAGTGAAGGAGCTGTTCCTTCATAAAGTTCCTTTGCAGTGGATAAGATTGACTGACAACTGCTTGGAAGCTCCATGTTGGGCAACCCCACACCTTCTTCAGCTGTAAGTTTGACCCTGTGACAGCAAACAGTGCTCTTGAAACATCTTTGGCAAGCTCCCTTGAGATATGCTGAGTTACAGCTGTGTTCCCTTTCCTCCCTTTGCATATCTAGTAGAAGTTGTGGTAGGTGCATATGAAGCCCTTTTTATTGCTGCTTATCTCCTCATTGATTCTACAAAGAGAAGAAGGAGGAGGATTTAGAAGAACTGCACTTTCAAAATGGAAGTGGAGATTACCTGGGGAGGTGTTAACAGAAGCAACCTGGTCAGAAGAAAGTGACTTGGTAGCAGAGATGTGACTGCATATACAGGTGATATGAATTTAGCACAGGTGGTAACTATTCCACATGAAACCAGCAAAGCAGGAATTCAATTAGAAGTATTCCAAGTCTTTAATTTTAATCAAAATAAAGAGTATTCCAGTGTCTACCTGCCAGGGAATAGTCAGCTTTTGCCTGTTACAGGAGATGTATCAAATAAGCTGTCCTGGAGGACACTCACACTTAAAAGCCTGCTCAGCTTGATAGATCTTCATCTGGAATCTTCTTTTCTCTTAAGGCTTTTACATTGCTCTTTTCCTTTCTAGGATCCTCACAATCATGAGACCTCGCTTGCCACGCTCTTCACGGAAGAACCTTCTCTACCTTGCTTCCATTTACACAGAAGGAGGTGGGCCTTTGTCCAGCCCAGGCCTCTCTTCAGACAGCAGCGAACAGCCAATTTACACTATAGAGAGCTTACAGTGGAAGACCAGGCAAGAAAATCAGGTTAAAAATCCAGGTCAGACTGCAGAGAAACAAGATGATGTGCTGGAGAGAGACAACAGTGTAGAGGAGGTGGAGGAAGAGGAAGAGGAGATGGTAACTGAAATAAATCCTTTGGAAGGACTTGCTCATTCTGGTAACATGGTGGCTATTGCTGAGAAAAGGGCAGCACTGCAAGGGTCTGCGTGGCAGATTGCTGCAGGTAAGAAATGACTTTGTAAGACTTAGTCTTTGTCACAGGCAGATATTAATCGAAATGCAAAAGCAGCTCAGTCCTCTGGGCCTGGCCAGAATTGAAGTGTGCTTCAAAATCATCAAAATGCCAGACCACTGAAACCTGTGGTTTATGTGCAGGAGTCAGCTCTTAAACTTGTCAAGTACTGCGAGTGCTGTTTCCAGGAGCAGGTTGTCGCTGCCTCATTGCATTCTTCATCAGGCTTTTCCAGACTGTTAAAAATGCCAATGTATCCAATTGATGGAGCAGCGTATGTGCAGCTGTGAATGGCAGAACCATCTGGATGTTTCTTGGAATTCTGTTGTCAGACTTGGAGGGGTATTTGAAAGCATAGTTTGGCTGGGCTGGAAGGCACAAGTTATATGTTCATAAGTTCCATGCTGCAGGAAAACTGCAGTTACAACATGGTGGCAAGCAAAAGAAAGGAGCGAGGGAAGCTTTTGGAAGGAATAAACAGTATATCCAGTGTTTTGTTAGCATTATTTTGGTAGCTGTGCTTTCTCTTTGTGGTGAAGGGTTCTGTAGCGAAGAAGTTTTTTGGATGAGTGATTTATGGAGGGATTTGAAGACAGGAAGAGAAAGTTGGTGGAGAGGAATTGGAGGCAAAGTGGTATTTAAAGGAAGAAGAAAAACAGCCATTAGGAGTCAATGAACTCTTGTACCCCACTCACTGCTGTGAGCAGCTTTTTAGAGCTGGACTTTTGAGAACAGAAGCGAAATTGTCCTCTGCTTCAGTGACTTTGGTTCAGATGAAGCAAAGCTTTCACTGAAGGAACATGCATTGTATCCTGAACCACCCAGGTTTTGGGAAGATTCTGTTTATGTAGTTGGTTGTGGGCAAAGTTAATTTCTGTTTAAATAACATTTGTGTGGCTAAACAGATCCTTAAACAATTTGAAACTGCAGCCAGTAGGTATGTACAAACTAGTGCCAACATGTGGTAGATGAGCTAGGTTGTTCCCCAAAGAGAGGACTTAGCCTGTTAAATACATATATAATGGTAATTTGCCTTACAGCTGCATTGGATGCTACCTAATGCTATTTCTGCCCTTTAAAATTGTAAAATTATAATACTTAGAAAGCACTATCTTAGGTGATGTTCTGTTAAGTTCTATTCTTGTTCTATTAAACGCCCAAGAATACTATAAAAGGAGAGATGGATAAATCTGCTGGTTCTTTAGGGCAATGCTTGAGGTTTTTGAGCAGATAACAGGTACACAAAACAAATCGGTTTCAGGCAAGAAGAAGGAAATGGGCAAATTGTAAGTGTTTAGTAGGGATCTCAAATACCCTGTAATTGTTGCTGGCTCTCTGGAGGGGAGTGGCCTCACTTGTGAAGGCTTCTGTCTGTTGGTCTTTGCTGAGCTGCTGGTAAGCATTGTAGAACTAGATGTTCTGATATCAAGAAAGCACATAGGCTTAAGAGATGCTGTTGTCACAACAGTGACACAAAATCATCTGTATCTTTTCCTTAGTTCGTTGTGAAATAAGAATTAAATTTAATGGGGGATTTCCCTGTTGACATTTTGGGACCACAGTATAAAGGAATGGACTCACTGATGTTTATCCGTTGTGGTGGATGGTTTCCCACTGTGCACGTGCAGGCCCCCATTGGAAGACAAATTTAACAGATGTGAAGTCTTGGAGAGGAAACAGCAATAGGTGCTTGTAAAAACAAGTAGCAGAATTCCCAAGGTGTTGTCAATGTTCTTATGAACTAGAGTTTTTGCTGGGTACCTGAGATTGTTCCTTTTTCCTGAGTGGCCAGGTTGCATGAGACAGCATCTGTGGACTTAGGGGGACCTTGTTGTTTGAAAGTCTCTCTGGGGAGCTCAGACTTCATGTTCTGTTTTTATCCAGATGAAGTTCGATGGCAAGACTTTCCCCTTGGGAAACTCCCAGGTCAGACAGATGACCCTGATGGTCTCATGTTGGATAATTATTCCATGATGTCCCTGCTTGACCAGCCAGTGAGAGATGAGTGGAAGTCTCCCAATACAAAGTGAGTAATAGTATGGGCAGGACTTTGCCCCTGAACCATGAAATACGTTTGTCTCTGCCTTGTACTATATAACATGAAAAAGTAAGGATGAGATTTCCATTTTACTTCTGTTTGACCAAATAGTTTGACCCCAATATCTGTTACTATCTCTAGTATCTCCTAACTGCACTGCTCATGGGCTTTTGAAGAAATGTGTGTGTTTGGAAGGCCCTGTGCAGTGCTGGTGCAACAGCGTTAACAGTCTGCTCTTGAGGCTGTGCTGACAGCTGTCAGTGTTGCCTGATGCTAGTCTGACAGTAAGATACAGTCTGCTCATCCCTTAGAAGTACTAGTGTGGAAGTGCAGGATTTTTAAAGCAAACTACTGAGCTGGTGCAGAGTGTGCCTGGTGATACACTGGGAAGAATGATTAGGAGCCTTGGAAGTCATTTAGCCTCTCCCAGTGTCAGTTTTCCCACACTAGCGAATCTTGTGTAGGAAGGAAGAGTCATTGTAAAATGCACAGTGGTTTGCTGAAGCACTCTGAGGTGCATTAATGGGAAAGGCTAAAGGTGAGGAGAGAAGATAGCCGCAGAAAGTGATTGACTGCAGATTGCTTTTGTAACACCTGAGGGAGGAGTTGGTTGTACATAACCGGGGTAGTAAATATCTGAGAGTTTCACATCAGTGAATGCAAACATGTCTCTTTTATGTATGCTTGAAATGGGGACTATAATGTGCATCCTGAGTAAGGTCTGTGTCACTGCAGTCCCGGTTATTCATTCTGTGATGAATAGCATGAGATAAAGTCTCTTCTCCTCACCATCCCCCATCACAACAGGAAACTCTTCCTGCTTGTTTGTACTGCATACTGCATTGGCAGTATGCTTGCATTGTTGATGGGCACAGACAGAAGTTACTGTTACCTGGATTGCTGTGACAGCTCACCAGTATCAGAGGACTTCATGAAGCCCTCACAGTCATCCTTTGAAGCTGAAAGTATATACACAACAGTTACCTGTCTGCATTTGTCTCCTTCATCTTTTCATGTCACCAAGTCTGAGAACTGCTATTTGCAATTGCTGCTGTTCTTATTCCTTTCAGGGAATGTGGTTTTGTTTTGCACTCCTTGGGTCTTTTGTGCTATCTGAAAGTTAAGTGCAGTGGCATAATTAGCAGTCAGAAATGTGCTTTCTATGATATCCTTTGAGGAAGCCATCTTATCATCTTGCCATCTTATCATCTTACCATCTTCATTCCTATTCTCTTCAAAATAAAACATTGCAGGGATTATGAGAAACTGCTGTTTAGCAGCTTGGAAGTTACTAGCACAGCCTCAGCAGGCTTGAAAACTGTTTGTGTTTACTGGGGCTCTGATCCTCAGCCACACTATGTTGGCATTGCCCAGTGACCTTTTCAGAGCTGCAGGTAGTCATTTCAGCTGCAGATCTTGCCTCAGTGAAGAAACACAGATTGTCATGGAAATAACAGTAGCATTCTATAAAGCTTTAGTTAGGTCACCTCTGCTACTAATTGAAGCTTGTACAATTAAACCATCCTACTGAAGGGTTATTTCACCCTTTGAAGTCAAAGAAACTCAAATGGTGCAAGCTGTCAAATCAGTCTCATCACATGCACAATAGGAGATGGGCTTATATGTGTTTTAATCCAAGGAACACTTCAGAGTATAAATGAATGGCAGTTATTTTCTTAAACACTCGATAGGGTGACTTACCAGTGATTCTTTCCCTGTAGTTGATGGGCCAAATCTGATAGGTTCCAGAAAATGTGAGTAACAGTGACAGTCATGGAGCCTGGGGTGCAGCACTGGGAAGAGCTCCAGTACACACTCATATTTTCACGTATTCAGAGCTGTCTTCAGGTTCCGGTTTCAAACCTTCCAACAAAGTTTCCATCCTTCTCCATCCTCTTGGGCATCCTCCCCAGGACCAGTCTGCTCTTTGGTCAGTTCACACCTGCTGAGAGGGTGTTGTTTGTGCTTGATTCAAAATGTGGAATCAGCATCTCAGAGATGCTGATCAGAAGATGCTGATCTCAGAGATTGCGATCAGAAGGAAACTGTCCTTTACTGCTGCTCCTTCTGATGGTCCAGACCTTTAAGTCCTTGGTTCCAACACGTCTCCAAGAGGCAGGACCAAACCTGTGTCTCTTAATATCAAGAAGGTAAACAAGTTACCCTTTTTGAGTTCTCCTGAATGATGTTAATCACTGGTAGGACCTCTGCTTTGGGCACTGCAAGAGTTTCCTTTCAGGCTGTGAAGAGAGCAGCTCACCATTTGTCTCATGATAGTTGATCATCCCAAAAAGAAGAGGAAAACTGTACTAGATGCAAAACCCCCCTTTTGGTTCAGCCAAAGAGCCTGTTGGTGTCAGCCAGCCATGAATCATGGTTCTTGCAACATGTTCCACGTTGGGAATAAGGCAGATCCTGGAATTTACGTATCTGCTTCTGATCTGCAGAGCCCTGGCACTCTCACTGTAGTCACAAGAGACAGAACACTTCATCTCAGAGACTTCAAACAGAAAGCTGTTTGACTTGAGGCTCAGGTGGGTGAGAACACCGATAAGAATAAGGAGCCTCAGCAGAACTCTCATTGTCTGCAGTAATCGGTACCCCTGGCTTGTGGCCAGGCTCTGACAGGAGCTGGTGGGAGTTTTCTTAATCTGATCCTGCTTGGCTCAGTTCATTTTTTCTGAGCACGATAGCTGGAATCATCATTACGGGGGCTGTAATGAGTGCATGTGGAGTAGTGTGATTCACTGCTCAGGCTTGTTTGTAAGCTGCTCCTTGAAACCAGCTGTAGCGTGCGCCCTTTCTGACTTATGTTGTAGGCTTCAGGTGTTCTGAAATCCCAGTGTATTTCTTGAAGTGGTTTCTAGACTCGCAGGAGTTAAAAATCACCTCCTGACTC
Organism: Micropsitta finschii; assembly: GCA_034783455.1. Lineage (NCBI taxonomy): Eukaryota > Metazoa > Chordata > Aves > Psittaciformes > Psittacidae > Micropsitta > Micropsitta finschii. Next base: position 28,503 of record JAVHNF010012527.1, read on the forward strand.
CAGGTTCGGCTCTACAAGCAAAGGAATTCCTCTACATAGAACCTGTATAACCTACCACCCATGTAAATGTTAAAGGAGATAGAAGTTGGCCGTACTAAAATCTGCTGTCTGAATATCCACAGCACCATTACTCAATTAATTTGTTAATAAAAAATCCCCTAAAATTACTAATAAATTGGATATTTTGTAAATCTGCTATTGACATCAACAAGATCTTTGCTAGTGTCAGCAGCGAAGTTGCTGGCAGTATTTAGGTGCAATTACTTTCAGCTTGACTTTGGCTTTGGGAACATCTGTTAGGTAAACTTTAGACTGGAATTAAGAACAGAAAATTGTGTTGAATTATCATGGAATGTAAATCTTCTCATGTGCATCCCTGCTCCATTCCAAGTAATGGGCTACAGAATAGCCCAGGCTGGAAAGGACCTCAGAAGGTCATCTGGGCCAGCCTTCTGTGGGAAAGGGAGCCTAGGTGAGACTATACAAACTGTCCCTGCCAAATTGCATTTATTTGATAGGCTCAGCTCAATAGAGGAGGGGTAGTGCAAAAGACCCCCAGAAGAAGGGATAAAAGCCACCAGGCTCTCTTGTTTCTGGATTCCTGAGGAATGTGAGCATTTACTGAGTGCAAATAGCAAGCAGGCACTATTGCTGTGGTGCTGCCCCGTTTTTGCACCTGATGTGCTTACCTGTGTTTTATCCTTTATTCCACACATTGTGGCAGCAGCAGCAGTTTGGGAGCTTTGGTAATCTGTGTCTGTTGCCTCTAATCCTCCGGTTGCAGGTGGTTGGGGGATGATCTGGTGGTTCTTCTGTTGACTCCCAGCCACAGCTGCTTTGTCTCCTTTTCCCTCCCTGTAGCAGTGGCGGTTCTGCTGCAGCTTCCAGCCTCTGTGGGGTGAGAGTGAGGAGGTGGCTGTTTGTTTTACTGAGTACAAGTGCCAGCAGTGGCAATATGCTTCTGTACTCTCACAGGGAAGGTGAAGAATTGAGATTTATCACCATGACAACGTTCTCCTCTATCCCAAATTCCTCAGAAGTCTGTGCCATCAGTATACTGCTGGCTGCTCCTGCAGCTGGCAGAGCACCTTGCAGTTTCTATTGCTTTTCATTAGCAAGGTAATTAACTGTGTTCTCATTGCTTTTACTTTGGTTTTGACTGCTTTCATCTCATTCCCACTATATCTTTTCTTCCTACCACTGCTACAAGTTGTGCTTGCTTCCTGTTGTAAGAAAGGCTCAGCTGTGGATTCTGGCAGCTGACCTGAAGATGTTTTCTAGATAGTGTTTCCAACGTGTTTTGGTTATGTTCCAACATGAAAAAGTCCTTTGTGTTCCATCATAGTTCCTAACAACTGGAAAGCAGAACCATGAAGCAGCAACTACTGGGTGCACCGGTCCTGCTGCTCCTTCAGTGTTTCGTTCCTTTCTCCTCCTTGTCAAACGCTGACACGTGCAGTTGTGTTTGTGATACTTGTTGCAGTGAGTTGTGCAAAGCAGTTCAAAATCTCAGCAGTTTTACAGCACTGGCAAGCAGTAACTGAGGGTTACAGTTAAATGGTGACTTGGTAAAGCTTCCGGTCATATCCCCTCTTGTGACTTCAGAATTAATGGGATCTGATTCTTTGGATTTAGAGGGCCTAAAGGGTAATAGGAAAAAGTTTTGGGAGCTAAAACTTGTGAGTATTTTTGCAAATCCGTTAAAGTGAACAAGATTTCTGGTGTTCCAAAACTTGCTTTCCTTATGCTTCAAGAGCAAAGCATCAGTGACATAAACATGGAAGCTGGAACTGTGGTTCTGGGAGTTAGGATGTCTGTGAAGGTACTTTGAGATCCTTGCCTGCATAGTCTGCAAAGCCACGTACTTAAAGGGTCTCAGGAAAATAAACCAAGCACAAAACAAACACCCACATGTCAACGAGTGCATCTGAGCACAAGGCTGACCTTTAGCTCAGCAAGTTTGTGATTCACAAGCTGCTGGCAGGTGGGAGGGTAATTGGAAACACTGTTCTGTGCTTGTGTGCTTGCT
>JAVHNF010012527.1:30631-44179 GCA_034783455.1 Micropsitta finschii
TGTGCTTGCTCATGCATCTGCTTTTGAACATAGCTGGGGACAGGCAACTCAGACCTTTGATCTCAGCTAGTGCGGAGGCTTTTACCTGCTAGAACTGATGTGCAGCTAAATCTGGGCCATAACAGCGTGATGCACACTCTGAGAGATTTCCTGGGCTCATCTTCCCTTCTCCCTGAGTGTTAGCAATTAGGAAATATGCATAGCTGGTTGTTTAAAAGGCCTCTTCCCCATGGCAGACATGTCAGGGGCATTTTTCTCCCCTCCATGCTGTAAAAAGCATTGGAAAGTCAGATTTTTACTTAAACAAACTGTTCTTTGGAATGCACTGTTCAATGGTTTTCTAATGGTGAACAATAACTTATCCATCCTTCAAGTAATGCTCTCTAGGTTTTACTTTCTAAGACTTGCTTAGGATTCTGTTGCTTGCAACAAATCAGAAATAAGCGCTCCTTCTGTACATCTGCAAAGCAGCAGCAAGTCAGACAGAACAGACATGGCTATGGGAGACAAGTCAGCCTGGCTGTGCAGAGAAGAAGAGCAGATAAGTTGCTACAGGATAACAAACCCCTGTCTGTCAGCCAGCTGAAGGCTTTCCAGGAAGGCTGCAGGCTTAGCTGGAGTACATATATTTCAAGGAGTTGCTGCTCTGTACCATACTTGTGTAACTGTTATGGGAAATTTTGCTAAAGATACTTAGCAGAGGCAAGAACCTTGGAATGACATGGGCTATCTTCAGGAAGCAGTGCACTCTCTGCTATAGTACTTGCCTACACACTTGACTGTGGTCCCTATCTTGACTTGGAGAATAAGCTGCTGGTAACCAGAACAGAAATGTTTGGCATCAACAGCTCCTCTGTTCCTGGAAGAGACAAAACCTACTTTGCATTATAAATTCTTGCTCACATGTGCCAAAACACTCCTCTTGGTGTCTGCAAATGAATAGCGTGGAAGGACCTGTTTTCTCCAGTTTCTTTGGTGCTTTTCTTTGTAGGTAACACTTAGTTATTTGGTGCTTGCGGGGACATGAAAAAAGATGTGGTGACATTAAGGAATTAATGACAGAGTGGGTGGTGTAGATTGATTGTTTGCAGTTTTATGGTTGGGGGAAGCTGCCATTTCATTTTATAGTGCACAATTGTAGAGTGCCCTGGAGAGAATGAGACCTTTTCTGCAATGCCTGTCCTGGGGACAAGGATTGAATTTCTGCGGTGATGCTTTGCAGAGAGCCTTATGCTGATGCTGCTGTGGAGCCAGCATCAGGGACAAGTTACACAACCTCGTTAGAAACCTTGCTTTAAAAACAGGGGGGGAAGCCGGAGCTACCAGTAAATGTCTCACAGTTAAGGCTGAGGGTATTGTTCACTTTCTACCTTCAGTGTTCTCTTCATACACCATGGAAATAAAAGAAGAGGGAAGGTGATGTACACGATGCCGCTGACTTCTTGAAGAAATAGTGTGCGAGCTGATTTCTGCTGCAGTGCAGTGCTTCATGCTTATGTTACAGAAGCCGAGTCCCCACTAACTGCTGCATTGCAGACCTGCACGGAGTGTGTTGCCTGTTCTGTGTGGCACAGAATCACTTGTACTTCTTGAACTCCTGCTGCAGAGAAAGCCAAAGCAATTCACAAAGCAGGCGCATGAGGAATCGTTTTGCTAACCCCAAAGTTCAGCCATTTCTTGGGTGGAAAATGGTAGCAGCTAAAGCAAGCATAGCATAAGGGACCTGGAACAGTAGCATCCTGGGAACTTGAAATAGTGAAGGTCACACGGGTTTCTACTCACTGTGAGCTGGGGTGTTTTCATACTGTCTTAACAATAGTCTTTTCTCATAGATTGCTGCGTGCCGCTGTATGTTAATATGGAGCAACTGCAGCACATATTCGATGGTGAGGTTGCCATCGAGATCTATAATGAATTGCTTCTAGGAATTTGTAAATTGTCTTGAAATTTGCTTCAATCAGAATTTGCTGCTGTCATCTTTGACACAGCCTCATTGGAAATAACACCAGTGACAAGATTTGTAATTGCTCTCATGCAAGTCACAAGATTTTGTTGTCCAGGAGGTGCCTCAAAAGAAGCTGAGGCTTTGCTTCTATCATAGAATTACAGAATCATAGAATGGTTTGGGTTGGAAAGGACCATTAAGATCATCCAGTTCCAGCCCCCTACCATGGGCAGGGACACCTCGCACTAGACCGTGTCACCCAAGACTCCATGCCAGTCCTCCTGTTCATGCCTTGTTGGCTTCTGTGCTGCGTGTATTTGTGGCACAAATGTACTGCCTTCAGAGGTTTTGGCTTTGTTTTCACATAAGTTCCTGTGATGCTTGGGGTACTTTGGGAAAGTTTCCTTCTTCCCTGATCCCAGCAGATGGTGTTCAATGTTCTTTAGCGTATGCTCTGTATGTGTTAGAGTTTGCTGTGCCAGCCTCTTACGCTTTGAATAGCTGCTGTCATCCTCTAGCAGAGGCTTGGGTTCTGTGATAAGCCCCAAAATGTGCTTTCTCGTTCCTCCTAGTGTCAGTTTTACTTGCGAGCAGGAGCAGATTTGGCAGGTAATGACCACTTGGAGCTTCCTTAGGGTGGAGCTGCTGCCATGCACTTGCATGGATTGCATCCATCTGACATTTCAGAAATGGGATTCCTTTAGCGGTCTTCAATAATGACCGGATTTGGTTGTCCTAAGGATGAGATGCAGAAGCAGATAGGTGAGAGGGATGGCTAACATGTACTGAAGGGTGAAGACAGTGAGTAGGCAGGGAATGGATTCTAACCCTGGAGGATGGTAGGTTGCAGCTGGGAGTGCATGAGCTCTCCTTAGGCATAAGGAATAGAGAAAGTGGAAAAACATGCACAAGGCAACCAGGTTTTCCCTTTTCCTCTTTCACCAGGTTTCAAGTGGATCCTTTAAAGATATGGTTTATTGATAAAGTTTAGTTTTCACCTTCATCATTCTCATAAAATGAATCAAAATGATAAAGGAAACCCTTTCCTGGCCTGCTCAACAGCGTGGCAGTGATTGAAGTTCCTTTGCACTGTAAAACTTTGGAGAGGGATAAGTTTACATGTGTTCTCCAGCCGTCCTTTGAGCCTTGTGTTTGACAGTGCCTGATGTCTGGGAACACTGTAAAATCCCACTGTTCCTCTGTGTGCTGTGTTGGGGGATCCCCTGGGGCTCAGCCCTAACTGGGTCACTTCTGCAGTGAAAAGGGAGTTTCTGTGACTTCTCTGTAAAGCCATAGGAATGGCAAGTTGCCACGTGCAGCGTGTGCTGGCGTTCTGATGCTTGTGACAGACTCCTCACATGGACCACTCGCTGTGTTAGCACTTCTGGTGAGCTCGTGTGCCCGCTGCAGAGGACAGATGAAAGGTCAGATGCAAGCTGCTGCGTGGTTATTGCCGAAGTCACGTCTCCCTCACCATTGTTAGTAACTGGTATAACCTTTGCTTTGGTACCTTTGGCACCTTGGGACTGTTTAACTAATTAAAAACTAAGGCCGTTCCAGCAGGCAGATGTTGAGAGCTGAAACGAGAACTGGTGTTTCGTTCTGGAAGTGAAAGCTGTTAATAAGTTTCAGGTGCTGTCAAACACTGGTGACGTGAGCTTATAAATCAGCTCAGTGCTCATGTGCTGTATTTCTGTTCCTCTCGCAGCTCTGCAGAACTGAATGCTCCTGTGACAGGAGGATTGTTATGGACCCAGAGTGACTTCCATAAGATCAAAAGTGGCCTTCAGCTTTTCTGAGACACCAGCGTGCTCTGTGGCTTCCAGGATTGCCCAAGACAAGTGGCACGGGAGGACTGGTGATGGTGATGGGGAAACGGGCACTCCAAGATGGGGTTTTTGGTGAAGATCTACTGATATTTACCGTGTAAAACCAGTATCTTCTGAAGGAGGTGTTCTGAAGTTCCATGTGTGGTAACCATTGTCTTGCTTAACCACTGTCCTGAACTGTTAGCTCTAGTTAATGTTTGCCAAATACAGTCAGAGTTGTTCAGAATCCCTCAGTGTTCCCTAATGTTTCTCATGGTGAATAAATGCAGCCACCTGAAGGCAAAGCTTCCTGCTGGATCCTGGTTTTCCTTTTCCACTCAGGTATTCTGCAGTGGCCTCATTAGCCGCACTATTGAGCCCTTCCTAGTTCAGTGATGCTGATGCTGTCCTGTATGAGTTTGTATGATTTTGCCAGGGCAAGATTGTGCTCCAGCTTTCATCTAGCCAGGATATCCCATGAAGCTGCAGGGGTCAGGTCTCGCTGTGGCATGGTTGGATGCACTGGAGTGCTGAAGTATCTTTGAGTATTGTGCTTTCCTCACCCTTTTTTTCCCAGTGACAGTCTTGAGGCATCTCCTGCCTCTTCGATGAGAGATTTTTCTGTTTGATGTTATTTCTGGTCACGATTTTGTCGAGGTTGGTACCTAATCCTGTGGTCTTTGCTGAGAGCTGCTGTGAGCACTGCAGGGATGGGTTCAAGTGCTGTGTTGGGAAGTTGGTCAGAAAGAGGACTTCCAGCTGGTTTTTCTTTACTTGTATTAAAGGTCTTGGAAACCTGGAGGCATCTGTAATTACCTGTCCAAAAAAATTGGAGTTTTAAGCATGTATTTATTGCAGGAGTCCTCAGTAGGAATTTGTTGGAGCTGGGGGGTACCGGAGCCTTTATCTGAGCCAGTCTAATAGCTTGCAGTATTTACAGGCTAAATAGGAACATGTCAGTGCAGGCTGTGATGGGGAATCCTCTTTGTTCCTTAGAGCAATTACTGACATTATGTGATGTTCTGCAGAAAGAAATACGCAGAGGGACGGACACACAGCTTCAGCAGGACACTGGGTAGGGTGGAAATTCAAGTGTAGAGCAGCAGCCTCACGGATACTTGGGGCTGGTTCTCAAGTAAAGGTGTAGGTAAATGTCTGTACTGGATTATTGCTCTGTTCTAGTGTCATCCTGTTCTGTTCTCCTGCCAGGCAGGCTCTTTGCCAGGCAGCCAAAAGTTGTGCAAAGTGAAAGGTACCTGGTACATTTCCTTGGCTAAAAACAAGCAGTGCTGATGCTCAAGGAACCAAACTTTGTCTCAGGAGCCATTTTTCGTGTAAGCCCTTTCTTGTGTTTTGGGAGATTTCTCCTTTTACCCAGCAGTTCCTCATGCATATTTAGGACATTTTGAGTGAAGAGGATTTCTTCTTACTCTATTTGGCAAGTAATTTCATACCCTAAGTTATCCTGTTTGGTACTTCTGAGGTCTGTCAGTGCAAACACAACAGCTCCCACAGGAAAGGGTGATGCTGGCAAACACTCTGCTATGTAGCATTTTTTCCCCTTGGTAGATGTTCACTTGGTAACACTTGTTTTCAGCACAAATACTTTCTTTGCTAGAAGTACATTCGGAGCTGTGGTAGGAAAGGCAAGGTTGGTGTATTCCCAAATTACTTCACTTTTCCTTTGCACTGGGCAGCACTTCTGGAGGCTGCTTTCCCCCTGCAAATTGGTCTCTCCAGCCAGATTTTTACTGTCTGGAAAAAATATCTCCAAAGGGAAGAAAGGATTGGAGATAGAAGCTGGGGCTGTATGGAGTAAATCACACAAACAGGAATTGGTGAGGAAGTCAAGGCCTGGGTCTGCTGCTTTTGTGGCCTGTGACCCTGCTTTTGGACTTTCTGAGTTCCTTTTCAATGGAAGCAATTGGAAGTAGTGGAACCTTCTGGGCATTTGTTCCTGGCTGTTCCAAGTGTTCACTGTGCTGTTTTCTCATTCCCAAAGGCAGCTGCTCTGACAAGGACTTCAGCTCTACCCAGGTGTTGGAGGGAAACCTAGAACAGTAAGAATATCCTATAGAATCTAGTCCTTATTTCTGTTCAGGAATGGGGAACTTGAGGATGTGGATTTGAGTACAAAGGGCCTGAGATTAGGAAAAAGCACCTTTGTGATACAAGTTTTTTATTGGTTCTGTTTGGGTTTGTGCTGTCTCCGAACCTGGTTCCTGGCCATTGTGAGAGCAGACGTGGTAAGGGTGAGAAGTTCAGACAAATCCTGATGGAGATGAACTTTGTCATTTTCCATCTGTTAGGATTACTTCCATCCCCCCCTACCCAGCAAGTTAAAGCACCTGGAGTCCAAGCAGTGGTAATAAATGAAACTGGATCAAGTCCCCCAGAGTAAGGGAAATGATGAAGTGTTTAAATAGCAAAAGAAATGTGTGTATTGCAGAGGCTGATGAAGGAGGTTACTGTGACAACACAGCAGGACTCCAATAGAACTTCGCTTCTGCTTTTTACAGAAAAGTGACCCTTCTGCCCTGTTTCTTCACGGGTTTCAGCAGATGGAAGGTCTGAGCATTAGGAATGATTTCAGAATCTGGGTATTTTTCTCAATCAGCTAAAAGTAATGAGAAACAATTTGGCCAGAGCAGCCCAGTTGGTTTGGCCAGAGCAGCTTTTGGGGCTCCCCTCTCCAGAGGGTTACAAAATAAAAAGCTAGAAACAAATAATCCAATGGCTCTCAGTTTTATTAAATAAGCAAGTTTCAATATATAGATATATAAAGTATAACAGGTTTCATGTTACTAAATAATTGTGCAAACTTGGTACACAGAGCGGAGGGGAACAGGGAATAGCTGAGATTTAGTTGAGTTTCTTCTTATTTCTGATACATTACAAATGTTAAATACCACAGACCAAAATCATAGGTGTTGTATAATGGCTCTTCAATAACCAAACACTGACATGAGAATAACTGAAGTGACAATGCACTTATACTTTTCCAGTTGAAATACTGCAAGAGATACAGTTAATAAAGGCTCTGTCACACAGACAAGCTACGGGGATGTAAGAGGAGTATTAAAGCTGAACACTCACTGTTGAAATCACAGTGACGAGTCCTGGAGTACTGATGCTTCAGGTAAACTTAGGGCAAGTCAAGCTTAAAGTAATACTTCAGCTCTGTGGAGCAAAGTCTCACAGAAAGGATGAGTTCCCTGCCTGCAGCATGGAGCTTTAACAATGACTGTAGTCTGAATGCGTCCCTTGAAATGTTCCTGCTTTGGGGGGGTGGCTGCAGCACAGGCACAAGTGCAGGTCACCACCATTCTGGACCTGAATTACTTGGGCAGATTCTTTGTGTGCTCTGACTTGATCATTCAGGATCTCAAAATGCCAAACCCCACCCCTTCAGGCAGACTGGCAGAACAAGCACGTATGGGGGAACTCACCTACAGCGACGGTTTGGGTTGGGGTTTGTAATGAGGCTCCTTCTGCTTGTTCTCAGCAACCGTACCCACACCTTCTGCTGTTAAATTCACAGTTTGAGCGTTTCTACAGAAGCTAAACAGACTCATGCTAGTGAATGGGGTACATGCAGCAGCAGCTAGAGCAGTGCACGCTTACTACTACTGAGGTTTACGAATACCACATACTGGTTTAACATCCATGTTCACTCATTTTGTCATTAAGACTTACATTATATTTGGGTCAACCAAAAAAACCCAAAGAGATTTATAAAAGTTTACAACCATTAAACAGGAATGTTTAATTCTACAAATGAAGAAAGCCAACTACTGCAGCTCAATACGACCACAACAGGACGAACAGTAGTGAAGTCATCTTTATGTACAAGTTAATATATTACCGACATGTCATTCTTACAAAAAAGAACATTAAATAACTCAGACTGACATCCCATGGTTTATGAACTTAAGGTTATACGCTTCTAAGTGACAAAGTATATGAAAGTAAGATAGCTAAACATGAGAGATCAGTAAATCAGAACTCCCAGGGAACGCTCTGGCCCCAGGAAAGCACTGATCAAGTCTACTGCTTAACAACTGCTGATTGCAGTAGGCCAGGATTTTACCTTCCCACTCTGGTTGCCTTCATCTAGAACAGTAATTTCATGGATTTTATTAAAATAGAGTTTCTAGAACTGTTCTCTTACAGTTTTAAAAACATTTAAATACCATGCTCTCAAAAAGAGCATTTATACAAAGTCTTATATTTACAATATAGACAGTTATGATCAGGTGTTAATAAGATCAACTCTTCCATGTAAGAAGAAATCTAAGCTTATGCGCTGAAGATGAACGAATGTGTCAGTGTTTTGAATTGGCTTGTAAACATACCTGAAAACGGATGGGGATGACATTAACCACTTAAAGCAGTCGATTAGGAAAGAGCACATTACAGACAAAGGGGGTTTTTACCTCTAAGGAGGACTAAAGGAGCAGAAAACTTGCACACTATTTCCCCAAGGCTGCGCTGCCCATTCCGTAGCTCTGTGCAGGGCACATGCCAATAGCTTCCCAGGGAAAGACAGCCTGCCTTAGGGAAATAGTGTGCCGGGTTTGTATTGGCATAGAATGCCTGCTGTTTGAAAAGGAATTACTCTATCAGTAAGACAGAAGTTAGTGAGAATTAAATGACCAGACAGTCCTACAGCAATGAGTATCTCCATGAACCAGCCAACACTTCTAACGGGAATTTCTGCTCAGTTTTCCACATCAGAAAACATCAAAATCACTTCCTAAACCTCTCTTAAAATAGCTTCTAAGTGGAGAGAAAGGGAACAAACCGTTTTCTACATACAAATATTTAATTCCATGCAAGATGGAAAACATGAGTGCACAAGAAACTTCATTTTATACCTAAAGAAGTTATAAATTAACGGGTTCAGAATAAAGCAGGGTCTCTAGCAATCATTGTCACATTTTAAACACATGCAGATGAGTTAACAGCAACATTTTCACATAAAGTTTAGTGCAAGAAGGTATCTGCTTAATAAATAGACTAAAGGTAACTATGTAATGCTTTGAGGTGTACACACAGTATCTGTGCACATAATAACCTGGTTCTGAAAAGTTGTCCTTGTTTGTCTATAAACTACAAGTGCCCATTTGAAATAAAAAAGATCCATAATTACTCATGGGCTACTTCCCTGTGACACACAGTGTCACACACGTGGTGGTGAAAATGTAATACTGAAGTTAATCTAGAGATTATTGTTTTCTTTTTATACACAGTTTTTATACAATCAAGAAAAAGAGATACAATTTGTATCAACAAACAAAAGGTCATTTCTGGTTATTTGAGGCATTGCTCTCAGCTGCTTTATACCATGCAAGAGAAGAGAATAAGAATTAATCGCAAATCAAAAATAGAAGATGCAGGTTAATAAGAAATTGGTTTGAAAACTTGTCCCAAGTTAAATCTTTCCTCCAACTGTTTTCAATGTCTGAAGGTTTTCTTTTTTAACCCTTTAGCAGACAATAACCAGCTAAAAGTAATTTGCAAACACCGAGTGTAAATACAGACTCACCTTCAGGACAACTGAGTTTAGATACATCATGATGTGGCCATTGTGTCTGTTACCTGTACCAACACAAGGATGCTTATCCCGTGTGAAGTGATACGGTTATCAAATGTCAGTAAGTCAGCTGCAGTTGCACCTGTAATTGTGGTTTGTTGTTATTTGGGGTTTTTAGTATGACAGGAACATATTTTTTGCACATGATAAAGAGCCCACAAGAGATGTTGAATCAAACTAACCCTTACAGTAACACAAGTGGAAGAAATGATAGAACTTTGTTCCTCAGACAGGTAACCAGGAAGCAGCATGCAAGCCATTATCAAAACACCAGAAACAACCCTGACTGCAGCCTCACGTTCCGTGTGTTTCACAGTAAGAAACATTTAGGCAGTGTCACACCTTCTCATGAAGAAACAAAAGGCCATAAACCAGGCCTTTCTCAACTTTCATGAAAAAAACTACAGTAGAAGTCAACAAGTCCTAGCTCGAGCGGTGTCGAGTTAGTAATGGTTCCAAATGCTGAAATATACAATGGATTCAAAAAAGGGCGTCCAGTCAGTGCAGCTTAAAAAACAAGAAACGCCTCTTTTGGAGACATTTAGCTACAAAGGTTCCCACCCTGAGCAAGATACCAGTTGCGCAAACAATGCCACACAAAATTATCTCACCTGTTGAAACAGGAACTCTAAAAGCCTTCATGAGGCAAATGCACACCTTTGCGTGGATCTGAAGAGCAAAAACCAGGCCCAGCTTTGCCATAAACCCACACTGGAGCATCTCTTTTCAAGAAGCAGCCTTCCCCCTGCAGCCCCTTCTCAAGTTGATCTTGTAAAGCCATCGTGAAGGTTAGGCTCACTCAGCCACCATCACTGCCCCCAGAGGAAGGGCTGTAGTTACAGATGAGCTTCCTTGTTAAAACCTCCAGTGTCTGCTGCTTTAGGTGGAGCAATCCAACTTACACAAACCTGGCCATTTGCTTTCAGCTTGGCTGGTCCCTGGGGGCAGCAGCTGCTTAGTGCTGCTAAGAGAGGTGATTCTGAAAAGAGAAGCTACAGTTAACCTTGCTTTAATGTACTGAATGGCACTTACACCTTCACACCCCTTAATGGGTTTGGTCCTAACCTGGCTTCTGTTGGATGGAGCCAACGTATTGGATGCTGTGACAGACTCTGAAACTCCTGGGGAACAGTTTTGAAACTGAAGTACCAAAAGCTGAAATCAGTTTTTCCTTTTACAAAGTGAGGATTTTAATTTCTGTCAAGTTCACTTTTCCTTCAGTGTTTCCTATGTCAGTGGGCAGTGTCAAATGGCAAAGCTGAAACCCTAGAAGTCATCTGGGTGTGTACAGAGCTTACTTTTAAAGGCCGATTAGGTATTTATAAGTAAATTGAAAGTGTACACTCATACATGCAATATAATTGCTAACAATAATTTTGTAGTAACAGCTTTGAGACACTGAACGTGACATTGTAGTTCTTAATGAGCTATCCATGCAGCAAGGTATGCATTTCCTATAAAATACTATTAAAAATCCCTATATTTAAAACCTTAAAATTTACAATACAATCAAACTCTTATATAGTGCCTCAGCATATATATGATTGCTACTGTGTACAGAATTTTATACTATCTTAGTAGAAAATATTTACAACAGATTGGCCCCTTCCTTCTTCCTTTATGTGCTCCTCTAGGTCCTATATGCTGCGTAGTTTCATCTATCCAAAAGAGGCTGTAACGCTTTAACGCCCTGTTCTTAATTTGGCAACAATCATAGCTGCCAGCTGTTGTGCATCTGTCATGTGGGGATTCTTTTCCATCACAGAAAGGACAATGCTCGGAGGGAAAATATTGCAGAGGTTCTTGTATGTTTGATACTGATGTTCTGGAATGATATGAGGTTCCCGTGGTTCCCCACATATCCCAATCCAGGGATTCCTCCAGAGCTGCTCCATCTTCTCAGGCATGCTTCTTACCATTACAGGTTCGTAACATGGCTGCATGAGGTTGCTACTCAATGGATAGGAGTGGTAAGTGTAAGAGTCTGATGCACACGGTAATGGATCCCAGCTAGCATGCTGCTCTCGACAGAGAGGTGGTCGTCTCTGCCTCGTAGGGTTACTTTCATAAAGCCGTGAGTCAGAAATACTGTCCATTCTTGTCATGACCAAGGCACGGCTTGGTTGTGCAGTTGATGGATGAACATTTTGAGGCACAGGGTATTCTCCTGGACAACTGGACCGTGCTCCAACAACTGGATGCTGGGCATGGAGGCCTAAGTGGGAAACTGACTGTTTGCGAAGGGATTGCTTAGGCTCTTCACTTCCATAACTCTGAGCTCTATTTAAGGCTTCATGGTAACCATGGGAAAAAGGCTGAAGACGATTTTGCGATGGCAGTCTGTGGATCTTCACATTGTCTTCTGAACTGGCATCTGCTACACCCAGATACAAGTCATTGTAAGAGGAATAAGAATCATTACTTGTATGGCTTAAACAATTGTCAGGACAGGGGCTTGAGTTTCTAGAATACATCCCCTGGTCCATATCAGCCCCGTAATAATCTGTGTTACGGATACTACTTATGCTCAAGTTGGAGAAATCACTGAGTAAGGAATAATAGCCATGGTCCCCCAGTGATTCGTATTTGGGATACTGGTCAGTATAGCTAACTGAGGTGCCATGGCTATTGGTGACTAGTATAGGAGGATATTGCACACTGGACATATGTTCCAGTGAGGATTTCTGATGCATGAACTGTGAGGAACCTGGCACCGGGCTGCTTGCAGAGCGAGTATTTAATGCACCAGCTGCATGGCTTTTTGGTGGAGGGAGCGTTGGTACACTTAATGCAGAAACCAGAGACGGGACAGAGCTGGCCTCGGACTTCCGGGCTATTGATAACTTTTCCTCAGGCTCCACAGCTACTGATCTAATGCTTGGATCTGACTGACGTTTTGGGGCAATGCGTTTCACTTCAGAACTGATTTCTCCTTTGGAGCTGGATGGCCCTGTGCCACATTTGGCCAAGGCTCCCTCACTCATAGTTTTCACAGCAGATAATTTGGCACTTATTCGAAGCTCATCCGCTACTGACCTTTGAGGCTGGTTTGCCCGTTCTGGGTGGTAATATTTACATTTGTGCCCATAGGTGCACTTTTTACCTGAAAGAAAAGTGGGTTCAAGTTAAATAAACCAAAACCCAATCAGTATCACCAAGTGCTATCTTTTTTTCTTTGTATCTTTCACCACTTCTCGATACTAATAGTTCTACATTAACCCCCTAAGGAATAATTATATATGTAGTATATACAGGCAGTCACAGACTTTGCTGCCTATATCCATGTATATCACTGCATCAAGGGAAAGACGCATCACTTTTCCTTCCTCCTGGCTCATGATTTCAATACTGACATCAATACTCCATGCTATATAAAACAAACCAGCTATAGCACGATTTGTACAGTTCTGAATCTCCTTTCTTGCATACAAACCAGAATAAAATGGCAAAAAGCTGCACTATCCACAAGGCATACCTGGTAATCCTTCATTCTCTGCTACACTGGTTTTATTCATATGTGTATGAAGGGTGTAAAAATGGATATACTACTTGGATGGCAACATTAAAAATGGCACTTTTTTATTGTTCCAGTATGACAAGATGCTAATTAATTGCTTGCTTCACCTACCTTTGAATACATCAAATCAATCTGACTTGGGCACTTACCATAAGGACACGGTTGTTTCTTATGTTCAGGAATAACTGGCCTTTTCCTTAAGAAGTTTTCGAGGCTTGGACCATGGCGTCCTAAAGGATCATCAGGAGGCATAAACCTAAGGGGAAAGAAATGAAAAGTGAATTCCAGTTTCTACTGATGGTTCTGAACTTGCAAATTGCCTTACTTGTGAAGAAAAACCCCTTACTTGTCATTCACAAAAGAATACATCAGCAGCCGCTCCTCTATGAACTTCTTCCATTCTGGTTTTTCATTCTGAAGATCCCGATAGTTGTCATTGGATACGATGATACCGTCCGAGTCGAAAGCAAGCTTCACTATGAATCGGTCATCATAGCAAACCACTCTTCTTCCCTGAACTCTTCGAGATGGGGTGAAAACAAGAATTTTCTCTTTCTCCAATTTACGTAGGATTTCTTGATCTGTAAAATAATTCGAGTTGAGCAACTTCAAAAATGTTTTCAAGAAATGCAGAAATAACAATGTATTTTGTTATTATGTTCATATACAGTCCCCACTGTCA